>VTWG01000653.1:0-23397 GCA_008817895.1 Anopheles fontenillei
GCGTTGCTGGTGCTGGTGCAACACCACCGCCGACACTCCCCTCTACACCAGCAGCACAACACCCGCCACCGCCGTCCGTAACGGGCATGGTCGAGGCGGAAGCGGTCGTGACCGCACTGTTGCTGCTGCCGCCCCCGTTGCTCCGGTCGTGGTAGATGGTAGCGACCGTGGTGCCACCGTCCGACGGCGACTTGTGGAAGGACCGGTCGCCCGGCAAGCTGAGCTCGTCCTCGGCAAAGTCGTCGTCCGACTGGATCGGCGGTTCCGAGTCCGTGTCCCGGCCCGGCCCATGCTCCAGCTCCTCGTACACGTTGTCGTGCGACCGGTACGGATCGGGGCCGGGCGACGAGCAGATGAACAATGGTGGCGACCGTGGCATCGGATATCCGCTCGGATAGTGGATCTGCTTCGCGTGCAGCTGTCGAGAGAGAGAGGGAGAGAGAGAGACATGAATTAATGCTAAGTAACGCGCTTAAAAAACACACAAATTGAGATTGAAAGAAAAAAGGAAAAAGGTTCACTCAAGATGCGCAGCGCACTCACACGCGTTTCACACTTCCAAACAAAAGCGAACCACCTCTCCTCACAGGCACTTATTGTTGTTGCTGCTGCACCGCGATAAAATCACACAAGAATCCTTACAATCACACAAACCCTTCTCCCCCTGGGTTGGGCTGCTGTCGAACGCAGACGATGTGTGTGTGTGTGTGTGTGTGCAAAGGGCCCTTCAGAGGCCATGAAATGGTTCACACTTGGCGGCCCTGTGCATTTTCACACGCACACACAATGGTGGTTTTAAGAGTGTTCCATTTGCGAGGTTTTTTTTCGATTTCATATTGTACAAAAAAGCCGAATTGTTATCCGAAATGCGGCAAAGTGCTTGACAAACTTGTTCGTTGCTTCGCCTGCTTAATGGTGTATCAATTCAGTTTTCCCCCTTCCACATACACACACACACACACCATATTATTGTGAGGTGCATTGTTAGTGAAGCAAACGTTACTGCGATCGTTCGCAGTGTGTGCCAGCCAGCGCCAACTAAGAAAGATAATCGTTGGCAGAGCGAAATCGATTGGAGCCGCGCGTACGGTGTTGGACATTCCAACCACACACTCTAACTCTTTTGGGGACAGTTTCGAATGTTTGTTAACCCAAAACAGGACGAAAAGTCAGCGCTGGAAAAGCTGGGCATTTTGGGTAAATATTCCCCATTCGGGTTCGGGAGGATTTTTTTGAGCGTGGCAAAGGATTGCACATGACACACCACGAAGGTCCGCAGCGCATTTTCCCAGCGCCATTCCATTGTGCACTGGCTGTCGTCGTTGTCGTCGTTCGAAGCGGACACGAGACTCAAACAGCTCGAGAGCGAGCGAAGAAAGTGTAACTGAATTTACCGTCCATTCCGAAGCCCGTGCCACAAAACACACAAGGGTGGATATTTTGCAGCAGCCGCTACACACTTCCGGTCCTTCTCGCTGGGGTGGGGTGTTTGCCAGAATATGGTCCTGTGTGTGTTGCAGTCAGGATCTAGTTTTTTTTTGTTGCCTTAACAGTTAGAATAATGGCAACCATTCTCGCTCGAACGCTTTCTATCTTTCCTGCTTTATATTTCTCAAGATGCCACACATGCAAACACACACTTGGCTTGAGGGGGGTTTGTATGGCAGTGACGTTTGCAAAGCGTCTTACACAAAAGGAGAGAGAGAGAGTCGTGAGCTGGCAGGACCTTTACTGGCTACCACGAAGGAGGGGCACACACAATTGTAAACTCGTCACGTTTGCTCTTGTTGTGTGTTGCGCCCCATGCTTGTTTGCTTATGCATGCACTTGTTTTCCTACTGCTACTGCTGCTGTAGTGGTGATTGGGAAACTATTCTTAAAAATCCACCAAACCGTGATGTATCTATCCGTTCCGTACGTTTCCTTTTTCCCCGGGCAGAGTGGTGTGCTCACGATTCTGGCATTACATTTGCAATTTACGTACACGTAGGTGCACATGAAGCACTGCAGCAGCAGAAGAAAGCAGTACAGGGGTTTTCAGGGGTTCTCGTCATAGTTGTGGGACACTTCCTTGACTTTTTCCTATTGGAAGTGAATTTCATAGGACAGGCGCCTCGGAAATTCATATTGGGATTTGTCCCCAAGGGTGCTATAGAGTCAAATTCCCATTCAGTTCATTAATAAAGTGTCCCACATCTATGAGCACGCCTGGAAAACCCTGTAAAGGACAGTTCGAAGGAAGAAAAACACCCCTTAGAAAACGAATAGAAATGCAGAAATGGTACAGTACATCTCTATATATTTTTATGCACATTTTTTTCCAGTCCGCTGCTCTTTGGCGTAATATCGGCGCGTGTGTTTGCTAGAAAATGGCATACAGCAAAAGTGTAAAGTGTATGAAGTGCCACACCTCGGTACAGCTTAAGTGTATGTACATACTAAGAAGGATCTGCTGCTGCTGCTGCTACACAAATGGCCACACGTTGCTGTACTGCTCGCTCGGTGGAATGGAATGAATGGGCAGGTTGATTGTTCGCACCCCATTTCCGGATATCATTATGCGCCGTAAACGAACACACGATGCCACTGATTTTGCAATGTCCCAAAGGGATAGAAAAAAAAACGAAGCATAATCCCTCCCGTGCGCATTATTGTTGAGACCCCCGTGAGTCTCTCCATCAACAACAAACAAGGGTCGAGCACGTTTTGTTCTGTTTTGTTTTTGGAAGACGAGCCAAAGATAGTGGCATTGGATCGCGGAGCGTTTGGAAAGCATTATGATAAGTGTATCTCTACACGGTACACCAACAACAACACCGGTACTTGGCACTCGAGAGGCACTCTTCACGCCAAAAGAATGGAAATGATTACAATAAGAAAGAAAAAAAGGCGGAAGAAGGCATACGCGCGTAGCTTATATAGCAGGCAAAACATGATCATCCACGATCAACTAACACACCTCACACGTGTGTCTCTTCAGTGCGAAGACACCACCAGACTGTGTTGTGTATGTTTGGACAGCAAACAAACAGGCGTATCGGACATTACCACTGTACAAATAATAATAATAGGGAAGCGAGCGCGGTCGCTGTTCGAGGCGCGTCCGTTGTGTTGTAATGTTTTCTACATCTCTTCAGCGATATGTTGAGAAGAGTGGTGCGTGCGTGTTAGCTTAAAGCTAGATTTGCAGCAATCGCTTGGGCCGTTAAGCAGATGGCCATTTTAGCTGGCCATCGAATACACACTCTATCCTCTATCCGCCTCAGCGCCACCGTCGACCACAAGCAGGAGCATCAAGCAGCACAGAGCGTCAAGGGGCACATGCTGTCCCAAACGTTGTGTGTGGTCCCTTTTGCTGTGTGTGGACGAAGAATCGGGGNGGGGTTGGTGGGGACGCAACACGTAATAATGCCACCCAAATAGCTCGGACGCGCGCCCGGGAGAGCTTGTCCCTTGTCTGAATGCTGTGGTCGGTGCGTGAGTCCGAAGGAGAGGTCGAATTCTTACCGCTGAAGAGGAATCGCCGAGCCGAGCGCGGTCGTTCATCATAAGAGGCAGTAGTGAAAGGGATGGAAGGAAGGGGCTCTCACTAGAAAAAAAAGAAAAGAACAAGAAAGATACAAGAAAACACACACGCACACACCAAATAGCCGAGGTGTTGTGTTGTGGTTGCTGCTTATGTTGCGCGCCTGCTTTGTTGATATAAAATGCGCCTCCTTCTCCTCCTCTCTGAAACTGCAAGGGGTGTTGTTTTGCAGATAGGTAGAGACAGCTCCCTGACAAGATTTCATCTTTCTCCCACCGATCATCACACAAGGGAAAGGAGCAACATCCTCGCCAGCGCTCGCACACCACACACCATATTGCTTTACGGTCTAACGCGTACGAGCGAAAACAAAAAAAGCTGTGCGTCGATCAGTGGCCAGTGACCGCAAGGAAAGCTGCGCCGGATCGGGGTTAAGGTTTCGGATGAAACTAAATATTGTCCGCCTCGGGTGGTCAGGGTGGTGGTGGTGTGGGGGCGTGTGAACGGTGTTCCACCGGTCCAGAGAGATAGAGAGACTGAGCAGGGACTGGGTGCTGTGTGTCTATCAAACAGATATCCCTCCGGGCGGTTCGTTGTTGTGCCGCTGAAAATATGCAACCTGATGTGCGAAGACGTTGAAAGGTTTCACACACCGCGGCAGAACCCGCTTTATTTTATTTATTTTTTTGGAGTAAAAAAACAAAAATCCTCAAAATTGAAGTGATTGTAGACGGAGTGGCTGTGAGGTGAGTGAAAACAAGCCATTGTCTGAAGGACCTACTGAAACGGAATGCGGGAGTGTGCCGTTAACCTAGAAGAAGCTCATCTGCTTCTACGATTGGATAAATTCCAATTAGAATTTATGATGCTCTCTTGCTCTCCATAAGCGTGTTCGACGGGGACGGAAAAAGACAAGAAACAAGCCGTTTTGGTATGGTTATCAATTTTTAGCTAATTTTTACCGCCTGTCTAGGAGCTCCACAAAACGGCCAACCAGCTGGCTTGATAGAAACACACATACACACACGTCTATCGCTAGCCGTACCTTTGCGATGTTAAACCTCTGCTTCTTCCCATCATCCGCATCCACAATTTCTAATCGGAATAATTAGGAGTGATAAGCGTTTGAGTCGGATCCTTCGTCTTGGCGGCGGCATCACCGGCAATCACCCTTTGTAGAAAAATTCCATCCATCCAACATATTTCGAGGCGTATACAGTTGTTAATTAGCAGGCAACACAACAGCCCAGCAGGGGCAGAGGACAGGGCAGGGTCAGGACCGCTTGGAGGAAGACCTCTAAAGCAACACCGCGCGCATGTACACTCCCATCGAAGGGAGCACCGGTTCGCGCAGCATGACAGCGGACATAGCAGATAGACGCGGGTGTGCGCGCGCGCGCCCGTTCGACGGATAAGCCGCCGCGCTGCTCTCTGCCTTGGGAATAAACATGTTTGACAGCATTATTACACAGACACGAAATTTGATCATCACACGCCAATCATAATTCGCTTCGCACTCACCCCTAAACACGATGCGACACACACATACACACCACAGAGCCAGTTTCTTGTGGTTTCGTTGGTAAAGAGGTTTGCCTGACCGGAGCAAAAGGAGCAAAAAATACCTTTTTTTCCTCACATCGANAAATTGGACATATTTCTGTTGTTGTTTTTTGGGCAACTAACTTTTTGCGATGATGGACAGGGACAGAGAGACAGATGAGACTGCCGATGGGTAGAAGTTGTGGAATAACATTAATAATTAAAAGAGAGAACCGAAAAACAGTCCAAACACATGACACATTTTGACATTGTACGTACACGTTTGGACTTTTTTTGCAGACACTTAGGACCGTTTTGGGACGAGTGCTGGGAGAAATACCGGGACACACAGGACACACCGTCATTGCGGGATACGAAGTACGCTGTTTTGAAATTAAAAATTGATTACTGTAACCCAAAACCTTGCGTTGCATTGCTCAGTCTCTTTTAAAATTCACCCAACACACACACACACACACACACACACACACGCGCGCGATTGCGTGATTGGCTCAATTCCCAACGGTTTGCGGGACGATGTGTGAGGTGAATTTTTAAATGCTCTTAGTCGCCGCCAGTGAAGGGCGAAACAACCAACAAACGCGCTCCCTTCTATGCTCTCCCACCGCACTCGGCCAAAAAATATGTCACTTGGAATTATCCAATTTAAAATGATTCAATGTAATCTGACAGAGCGAATTAATTTTGACAAGAGCAATCGAAGGGTGCCCCGCAGCCGGTTCGGTCGGTCGCTCGTTTTTGGGAGGAAATTTTGGGGAGTGATTTTTTCGAAGTTAATGAATGAATGCACAAGAACGAACCTCTTTTCTTTTCATTTGAAACTTAACTTTTAAAAACATGCAACACACACACACACACACACACTTACCTCCATGTTATGATGATGGTGATGATGATGATGGTGCCGCATAACGAGCGGATGGTGGCCCAAGTGTACGTCCGGGTCTTCGTACGTCACCGCGTGCCCGGTCGGCACACCTGTCGCATCGAGATGGGGCGGTCCGCGGGTTGGCGTCTTGCATGGCAGGAAGTTTTGAACTTTTCGTTTGTGTCTGTGGATGAGAAAAGGGACGTGAAAGATCGAATTAATAATACTGTCAAAGAAAAACAAAAAAACACAAACCCTCTTCTCTGAGAGTGCCTTCAACAACCGAAGAGATCGAGTTAATTAATGTGCACGACGAGGCATGGGTGTACTGTGCGTTCGCATGGAGAGGTTCGAAAATCTCCCTTGGGACCGTAGCCCCAAGGCAACCCAAGAAGTCTGCTTTTCAAAATCGACCACAAGAGCCGAGAGAGCATTACTGCATTTAATTTCAACAAAACCCCCTCCCAAAGAAGTATAACCCGCTGAACCGTTTCTTACAAGGCAAATGTCAAACGCAGCCCAACACAACGCGTAAACAGCACATTAATTTCTCTTCAACCCTTCTTAAGCGCGGGGGGGCGACCAAGTGTGGCACTTCAATCTGTGGTGTACGCTCCGTATGGAGAGCCACCATGCCACTACTGCTTGCGAAGAGGGATATAAAGTAGTTTCCTTCGCGTTGAGAGTTTACAAGGAATCGTCGCACCGGGTTCTCGGCGGCAGCAGCAGCAGCAATTAGAGCTGTAAATTAATTCCACTCACACAAATTCTCCACTCCCGCAGGGGACCGCAACCGCTCGGGGGGTTGAAGTTGTGAACGTGTGACGTGTAAAGATCCTTTTGCCGACCCCCGCCGCTTAGGATGACGACGGTCGTGGAATCGAATTCCTTTCGATGGGTGTCGTCGATGTGCAAGCAATGCAGTCTTTTTTTGCTTTGGTTTTGGTGCTGTTGCTGACTTCAGGAGGACTAATTAACATTCTAATTATCATAAGTATGCAGCAGCAGCAGCAGCAGCGGCGAAAGCACGCTAAAATGCGGTTCTTGGTTACTCCAACACTCACTGCCCCCGCTTCTATCATCGCCCCCCAGCTACCGCAAAAGAAAAGTGAACTTTTAACGCTTTTCTGCCCCATTAGGCATTCAAGTTTGCTTAATAATGTACGCCAGCGGGATGGATGGGGTTATGTTTGCTTACTTCAAAGCACTGGCAAACAGGACATCTTCCAAGTGACACCGATGTGTTGTTGTCCACACGTTTCACTCTGGTTGTCCTTCTCCCAGGCACGCTATATGAATGGGAAAATATCGATCGATAAGAGGGCAAAAGGAGCAAAACGGTAATCTTTCAAAATCCCCTACTTCTAAGCCAATGCGTCGTCCCTTGTTCCATGCTCGTTCCAGTGCCATACGCACGAAAGAGCAGTGTTGACGGAACGATATAGTGTGGCAGCAGGTTGACGCAACCACCACCACCACTAACCCATCGACATCACACGCATCACTGTCGCTCAATCTCCGCTCCAAGGGCTCCAAGCGATCGAACACGGTTCAAGTTAACGAACCAGCCTTCATCTTATTTAACGCTTGACAGAGTATCCTTTTCCCGTGCTCTACCTCTCTCTCTCTCCCCGATGAATGGCCATGAATGGCAGCGACGTCATCTTTGCGTGGCAGTCATATCGCGTGTGTTTGTATGGGTGTACGACGTCCTTGCCGAACGTCCTCCTGAAAAGTTGCGCTGGTTGATGGACAACCGTACGCGGCTCAACAAACCCCGACAGCCGAGCAAGGACATGCTGACAGCACACCCAAAAAAAAGAAGGCAACACAGAAAATCGGAAAAAGTCACAGAAACACATAAAAAAACATCAAATCAAATTCATATCACTGCACCCCGTACCGGTTATGAGGTCAGGCGGAGAGGTCTGACAGGCGTGGAAGCAGCAGCAGCAGCGCTACAGACGCGATTTCGATTTCCCCCGGCGACAGATATGAGGACAGATATCGCGTGTGTCGTGTATTTTGTAACGGACTGAGTGTGTGTGTGGAGCGTGCCCCGAGTTTGAGATTGATGGATGATTGTGAGTAGCAGCAGGGAAATAAAGTCACCATCAATCCATACCAGTTCCCCACCATTCGGTAGTGTCTCTGTGGAGGCACAACATACAGTGGCTCCCCCATCTGTCGCCGGGTCGTTGTGAATCGTTCCAAAGCGAACACTAAAATCCCTGTTATTGATTAGCAAGTAGTAGTCGGATCGGGTTGCAGCATCGGTTGAACTACTCTTGCTGGTGATACTTACTTTTATTGCTGCTACCCACTGACCCTGCGCTATATATAGCTGCGTCTATTAGCCAGAGCTACTGCTGCTAATGAAATGGTGTTACTTTACACAATTCATCGTACGTATCAGCTCGCTGCGATGAAGTGCCCGGTTTAGATGAACCCGGTTGAAGTGTGCGTGTAAATATTTGATTTATCCCTATTACTCACACTTGACGCGTCCTCACGTCTTCGGACTTACTGCACGAGAGAGTCTTTGCTTGAAATATGAAGTGTACGAGAGCGATCGATCGATTAAGGTCAAATGTCAGCAGGTCGAGAACAAGAGCCTATCTGTCTAGTGGCTTTGTCTAGAGACAGCGAACGCTGTGGGGACAAGGATTAGGAGGAACTGGGTGTGTACACAGGCCTCGTCTCGCCGGAAGTGCCTAAACGGATGGAAAAGGTACACGGTACACTCTTTTGTTCGGCTATTACCACACCGTTGACTTTTGACGCAGGCGACTAAAAGTGACTGTCCAATCGAAATAAATGACACAAACACACCGTCACCGACACCTTCACCCCCCAGGACGACAAACTGACGCTGCTAACAACGGTAGAAGCAAACGGTGCTGCTGCTGGAAGCAAATAAGAACCAACCTTGATTGCAAGATACGCATCTCGTCGTCCTCCGTTTTTTTTTGCTAACTTCCTGTCGCACTCGGGCGCGCACAGTAATCTTGCTGTCACTAAAAACTGCCTGCCTGCCTGCCTGTCTGACGGACCGAAAACTAAAGAAAAGGCTCCACCCGTGTGACGACCCGTGTTGTCCGGGAAGGCGTCCGCGAGCTGCAACGGATCCGTGAAGGATTTATAGTGCAATTTTCCTGCCCCGGGGGCGCTACCAGTCACGGTGAGCAGAGAGATCTCTCTTGCCAAAGGAGCTCTCTTGTGTCCGCATCCACCTCCAAGAGCCCAAAGCTCCCTTTTGGTCGGGGTCATTTGACATCTTATCACATTCGCTGCTGCTACTGGTGGTGATGGTGGAAAAACACTTTCCCACCCGGAGGAACCGAGCAACACACCGGTCGTTGTCGGGGAGAAATTTAATAAAGTTAATTTATCTACCGTGCGACAGGAGGCAAGCTTGAATGTCGGGGATTCGCAGTCGTTTTTACTTCCCTTCCGTTGTGCCTTTCCCCGTTTTCCCAGCTCTAGAGCGAGAGAGAGAGAGCGACACTGAGATGCCGAACGGAAGGAATGTCGGCCCAGGGGTGCGCTACAAGTTTTCTGCCAGAGCTTTTCCCTTCAATCTGATTTTTTCTTTCTCTCGAGCGATGATATCACGTTGGGTTTATGTGTGATGACCCAACGGTTCCCGGGTCTGTGTGTTTGTGTCTGTTGGCTTTTATTAAACTCGGCACAAACTTTCCCAATTTTGCCACCTTTTCCATTTGGTCGCTTTTTTCCCTCCCACTTTCCTTCCCACAGATGCTGAAAGGGGGAGAAAGGATGCATGCTTTTCCGGCTTTGCTTGCAGTTTCTAGCAGCGGCAGCTCACGTTCACCTACGGAGCACACCGATGGATGCACCGGCGACGAGCGAGCTGCTCGAATCTTTTGTGAAGAAACTTGCACAAACTTAGATGTATCGTGTGGCCTTTCACCCCATCCAAGGTTAGCGCCCCGGAAGCAAAGGGTCAAAAGGACGCTTTCTTTTTGTGCCATCACATTGCCAACTGTACGCCAGGCACCGCGCGGTGAAGCGCACCGACCGAAAACTGTCCCCGTTTGCCGTAAAAAGTTAAACTAAAGTCAATTTTCTCCTTGGCTCAGTTACGTCCGGTGTGGTGTAGAGGGCGAAGAGTTGCAGCCCAAAACACAGCGTGAGAGAAAGAGATAGAGAGGAGCAGGAGAGCAACCTTCCGGAGGGGGAGCGGCAAGAGATTCAGTGTTTGCTGTAAGTATTAAACCGACCGGTCCAGTCCACATCCGGCCACCTGAGTGTGTGTGTTTGGGTGTGAACAACGTCCGGTGCAAATCCGAACTTACCGGCGGGCGTCGTGTACTGTAGGGCGCCAAATGTAGGGAAGGTGTGTATATCATGGACCGGATTTTCCTTCCAACCAACAAAAAACGACCGCCCAAGACAAGAGGAAAACCTCGGGAAACCCGAAATCAATGACAACTATTTCGAGCTGGAAGTTTTTCCTCCCCGGGCGGCTTTGATTCCGGATGGGGTGGGAGAGGTGGTTTTTATGGTCGGCGCCAAAACTTCTTGCACCGAACAAACCCGACGACAACACAGACACACACACACACATGTATAGCCGCTGTTAGAATTTTGTGTCCTGTGTGAAGGAATTTCCGGATGAAATTTTCATCAACCATGATCCCTTTACCTTCTTTCCAGTTACCGTTGAATGTGTATAAAAAAAAAAGAATACACAACCCACGCCGGCATCGCTAAACAAATCCGGAATCCCTTTCCCCCTCCCGAGAAACCGATATATTGAGACGGATGGAGGGAAAAGAAAAATTGGATGAAATTGGTCGGTAAAAGGTAGGATGATCCATTTTATTTTACGTCAAATCGTAGCATTTTCGACAGGAAAGGGGGGAATGGTTGAGGAAAGCCCGTGCCAAAACATTCCAGCCACAGCATAAAAGGAAGAGAAAGAAAAAAAAAACCTCTCCAAAAGAACGCACCACCGAAAGAATTCGCCACCGCGGGCGAGAGGGAGAGAGATATAAATGGCCCGGTGTTAGCTTGCTAATCCTTTAAAGCCGAAACGGATACAGCTTTAATTGTGTGGCGGTTGGGCATTTGGTCGCCATTGGTTGACACATTGAGCGGCGGACAATTTCTTGCCCTCAAACTAGACATTGACCAGGAGGGCAAGGGAGGGAATACACTTCATCACCTTTTTTTTTTTGGTTGCTCAGAGAGTTTTAGGGCTACATCCGGTCAGTTTCCGCTTGGTTTCGCTGGACAGAAAAGGGGATTAGTTGTGTCTACGCCCTGTCCTTTCCTCACCGCATCCCTGAAGTGGGTGGGAAAACTGTGTGAAAACCCCTCCCGAATTCATTCGCGACAATGGGCCGGCGGCGTCCATTTTTGTAAGGCCCGGTGGTGGTTGGTTTCGGGGGTTTTAATTTCTCGCCAACAAAACTCAACCAAGAGACAAGGGTTGACATGTTTCATGTGCCCGACAGCGCACCCGGGGTAACAGCTTGTGCACGACGACGATCACATTTCCAACACCGGAGAGGCCCGCCATTCCTTCTCGTTCGGGGGGCCACAAAAGCAAACGCCGAAAATGTGTTGCAACAAAACGTAGGAGAAACGTCCTTGGGAAACGAATTTTTACGCAGCCGAAAGCCCCGATACGCATGAAAGCGGGAGGGGGGAAAACAATCTAAAGTAAAGGAGTAAAAGGGATAGTGCGCACACAGGCACCAACTGTCGAGTACTGTAACAAATATTATTCCAAGTTTGTAATTAAGTGAAGCGCACAGTAAGAAATGAAATGAAAGTAATTTGCATACTGCAACAAGATGTTGCTCCGAAAGGGAGGGTTGCTGCTGGCAGAAGTTTTGGCAAACCCGTCCCCCCCCCCGCCAAAAGCCAAAAGATTCCAGATTTTCATCCACTAAAAAAACCACAAACACACAGAGGAAGAGACTACACAACCACAAAGCAGCAGCTCTTTATCTCTTTCGCTCCTTTCGCTTCTTCTCTTGCCGGCAGCTGTCATCTGCATTTGCGTGTCGCAAGTTTTCAACCCGATTTAGGGGGGATGATTTTCCATTACTCGCTGTGTGAGTGTGTGTGTTGTGTGAAGGCGAGGGGGAAGGTAGGGGCGCCTACAAGATGCACAAACGCCGGCAATGACGGCTGGGCGTACCAAATCCGCATACGAAAATCCGTTTTAACGCAGTCGATTGCAGCTTTCCTTTCGAGAGACACTGGCGCTGCTGCTGCTGCTGCTGCTGCTATGGAAACCACATCACACTTTTATCGTCTGATTTTCACCGAAAATGTGTACGTGTGTGTGCAGCAGGCAGGGTTAGAGCTAGTAAACACGCAGCCACGGCAGTGGTGGTGCTGGAGTCACCCACCGTCACCCGAAAAGGGTTTATCTTCATTAAATGGATTTGAGCTGCTGATACGGTTCTTATAGGGAGTGTGATGGTGGCTTTTCCCCTCCTTCTTTCTTTAGTCTTAATCAACGTGCCATCATTTTCCATCCCTTCCGACTTGGGCAACAGACTGTGTCACGACGAGCGTGTCATTTCGTTTGCGCCGCGCGGTGTGCTTCGGAGCAAGCCGCAGCAATACGAGCGTGATGACAATTTTCCTACCCATTTCCCAAACCCTGTTTGTCGATGCAAATTTTCAAATCGTGCCATGGGTGGTGGTGGTGGTTGATTATGGCAAAATACCATACAGTTTTGTGTATATAAAACCATCTGTGCTAACCAAACCGCCGGTGCGTTTGCAGTCAAGTGGGGAGGGCGCATCCTGTTAACCCGACGCACAACCGCAAAGAACGTGCTGAGATTTAATAGCATGGGAAGGAAAATGCACATGAAAAAAAAAACAGCCGGACCGAAAACATACGATTTGTTATTGGATTTTCCTAACGTGAAAATAGGGCTCATAAAATCGTTTTGGATTAAATTTAACGTACGGCGCGAGGAAAGGATCGCACTGTCGCTGTTTTAATGCTCTGCGTGTACTCTTCCCAACAGGTCGAACAGCTGCTGCTACTGTTGCTGTTAGCAAAAAAAACAGGACCTTAATTCCTTTACAGCGAATACAGCGAAAAAAGGGACGTTAAGGGGAAAGAGAATACGAAAAAAGAGGTTTATTACATCGATAGATTCATAAATTAATCACAACGCGCGCGCGAGCGCGAGAGAGATAAGCTCAAGATGTACCTTTGTCCCATAAATTATGGGTTCCCGGCCCGGGAGAGAGAAGATTGGTGCCCACAAGCATAGATGGACGGCTAACTTGCGTGCAGCAGAAGCAGATAGATGAACAGTCAAACGATCAGGAGGAAGTAAATATATCATGTGGGGAAGTGCGATCGCGAGAGTGAGTGCTACGAACGAAAATGGATGATCATTATTTGAGCGTTTCGTACAGAGATTCGTAACGATGATTACGCGAAGAGAAGTTGCGCAAAATTTATGGAACCAAACCGTCCAAAAACATAACTGCGCTCGATCGAGTTGTCGATGGTTTGAAATTATGTAAATGTCTTCTGCGCTGCGCTTATCAGCCAGCTCCGGGCAGGTTTTGGGACAACACCACAGCAACCACTTGTTTTAAGCATTCTGCTGCTGCTTCAAAATCGGCCACTTTGGTGATGGAATATTATTATTAGGCAACACGCAACAGACACACCACACCGGGAGTTGTGGCGTTTGTTGTGCGTTTGTGTATATATTTATGGAAATTATCTCGTCCAAAAGGGAATAACAATAAAGCCGCCAGAGCCGGGCAAGCAACAAAACCTCCCCGTCACTCCGTCGTATTTTTAAGTGTGATATCGATCAAAGTGAAGACATTCCCTTTTTTGAAAAAGGGGAAACACGCTCTCTATTAGGAACTTTTAGTATGGGAATTTTTGAAGACGGATGTGCGAAAACGTCTGCCCGAGTGTTCAAGTATGTCGCACTACCATCCATATTGGAAAGTACAAAAAAAAAACCGAAGATGCAATCATTGCCCTTCTTTGCATGCCCGTTTATTGCAAAATTCCTGCAGGCCATCTTCAAACCAGCGGGTTGGTTTGTGTCTGTGAGAAAACATAAACAATGAACGTCTGCACACCAAAACAACGGGTATAAAACGTTAGACGCGGGAAAACTCAAATTCCCCTCAAATCCACCGCGTTTGCAACCAAAGTCGGAAGTCGTACGAAACTTCCCCCCCAAAACACACGCTCGATGAAATCGCGAACTACTGCTACTGCTGCTGCTGCTGCTCCAAAGTGCTACCACGCCAAAAATGGCTATTATGTTTAATTGACCGAAAAGCGAAACACGCCAAACAGCAGCCGGCGGGCGGGTGAAGGCGCAATTGGGAGTGACGACGAACCCGACGAACTGGTTGGTCTGTCTGTAATTTATCTTGTTATCTCTCGGGTTTGAGCCACCAGAACAGAACGGCTGTGGGATGGGGACGGCCACCGCTTCCTGTGAGCAGCCGCACACGAAAAAGGCTTCGCAGCAGGCTCCAGCGAGCGAGCGAGCGCGCGCGCGCGCCTGGAAAGCAACACAACAATTCGTAAACAGGCGAACAAATCACCGAAAACCGTCGTTCGTTGAGTTCGCTCCCGCTTTTCCAGCCGTGATATCCACAGCAGCAGCAGCAGAGGTTGGCAGGCAGTTGATAAATCTTCTTCATCACACCACGGAGCAGCGTGAGGAGGAGTTCGTGCGTCTCACGGAAGGAACTACTGTAGAATTTTGATGAGTTACCCAGTGGAGGTACTGGTGAGGAAACTGGCGCAAGATATGAAACCTTTTTACCCCCTCCGACAGTTCAGACAGGTGTGTTACTGTGTTTGTGTGTGTGTGTTTCTGTTGGATAAAGGCATACATTCACACACACACAACATTTTCCATCACATTTAACTCGCCCAATGAGTCGTGGGGTGATTCACGACACAGCACAGATATGGCTCGCGCAGATAATGCTTGCAAAACCGCGCTGGCAAACATGTTGCTGGCGCTCCAGGCGCCAGCAAAGCCGCCGTTTTCTCTAGCAAGAAGTTGGCAATCGCAGTGTGTGTCCAAGCGTCTGGACGCGTCGAACCGTATCCGTGTGTCATAAATTCTCCTTCCGCCCGAATGTTCTCTTCTGTCTGAACCCCGTCGGCCTCCTCCGCGAGAGAGATCGGTGCATTAGGATCTGTTTGGTTGGAAATAAAAGTGTCACATTTGGCACACCATAACTGCAGTTGGATGCGATGTTGGATGCTGGAAAAAGCGTTAGCGCCGAGAGCAAAACATCTGTTGGAAATTATACCCTACAAGAGCTTGGAGATGAAGTAACGAGATGATCTTTAGAGGAGTTGACTGATCCTACACCGATTTGCTATAAAAAACAACACGAGATCTTCCATGATTCGTCGGGATTGTGATCTGTTGCGTTCAGGGAACGTAGAAAACAAGCTGGAAATTGAAAACAATGCTCTTCCCCAAAAAAACTACATTCCAACACTTCCTTACGAAGATACACACACGCGTTTCTTCCGGAAGTTACACAGTGCGGCAAATAAAAAGGTACAGTGCGCACAGTCTCAGGTTTCAAAGGTTCATTCGGTTCAGTTTTAATTACTGATAGTCAGAGTTGGAAAAACGGAATGGTGACAACGGACAACGGTTCGTTCGCCCGGTTTGTTTCCACTCCATCAAACCCCTTTACAACGGAAGCGAAATCGTTTTTCTTCCGCCCAGTGCCATGCCAGACTGGTGGAAACTTCCAGCCGTACGAAAATGGAGCAAGGATTCCCGGGAGCAAAAACGGGAACGGGCTCTCTCTCTGGTGCGCAATTTTCCGCTTGATGTGGTGAAAGTAAAAATCACACAATGGTCGCAAAAGAGCGACCGGGGCAAAAGTTTTCTACAATGTCTCTCCCCCCAGGGATGTCCTTGCGCCGGTGCTGCCTTTTTTTTTGTTGGTCCAGGACAAACTTTTCCGTTGTCAATAGAGAGGACGACGACGACGACGAGAACGGGAAAAGATGATTCCTGCTTTTTTTGAGGGGAGAGGGTAACTGAAGGCAAAGTGCCGCCACATTCGCTGCGGAAATAACGCTGAAATCCTTACAGCATCATAAATTAGGCCGCCCCACACCACCGACCACGTACGTCAGCTTCCTCCCGGGGAAACTTTTGGCGAGGAAAAGCGAGAAAATGGGATACAAACGCTTCCATTGTCCATCCTTCTCGTGCGTTTTCGTGAAGCAGCACACGCTTGGTTCAAGTGGGTGGACACAAAATCCATTTTGCTCTGTGTGTCAAGCCATTCGAGAGTGGCTCCCCTTCGCTGGCCCTTCTCCTCGCTCGGTTTAGCGTACTTTGTCGCTTGACCATGCCGTCGTCGTCTACCGTCCAATTGTAAACCCGTCTCATCATGTCGGGAAAGGTTGTTGGTTTTGTGTGCACACGGGAGAGAATAGCACAAAAAAGGGATGTAAGAATGGCTATTATTCGCGTATTTGTACGGTGCTGAAAGAAGGGCAAGGAAGGGGAGGGCGGGGGCTAGAGAATTTAAAAGAATGTCAGCACTTTTTTGTTATTATTGTGGTTTTTGTAGCGCTCGGTGTGGCACCTAAGAAAAGGTCGAAGGTGGAAGGGGTTGGCGAAAAAGTAAATGTTACACTACACATCGTAAGGGGTTGGCGGCGATCTGTGGACAAACTGCTGGAGTTTGCGGCGCACACGAAAAAGGAACCTAGTCGACGATGATGATGACGCTGTCACTTAGTTTAAAGCAGGCGAACAAGTTAGACAAGTAACGGGTATGGGAACTTTTTTATACTGGCAGCTCGTCAAACGCTGTTTGCAACGAATTAAGTACAAAATTTGGTGGAACTTTTCCGTTTGTTCACAAAAGACACTTGGGTTTTCATTTTGATCGCCCAAGGCCCGGGAATTGGGGTTTCAAGGTAATAAAGAATTAATGTTACTACCAGCAGCATCACGACCGGATATTGAATTCTTCCCACGATGCTGCCAAGAATCCTCGAACCACACACATACACATTGCAAGTTCACAGCGACAGCGCTCCCAGGTCGGAGTGGAATGCTTACATGGTTACCAAAATATGTGTCATTGTGCCAAAGAGAAAAACAAATCAGCATCAGCAACACAACTCATATACTGACAAGAGCCCCACAGGAGCGCTCTGTGGAACGTCAATAAAGAGCATCTCCCATGACAACCCCTGCATCAAAGTTTGCTTTGTTCGGCAAACTCCACAACGGGCCACAACGACACCACAGAACCAAGCAATTGCTGCTTGATGGAATCACCCAATTCAATTTCTCAGCCAGACATATGTCAAACTGATCCTGCTGAGGAACTTGTGTGACAGTCACTGTGTCTGTGTGTGTGTGTGTGTGTATGTTGCCGTGTGGTGGCAGAAAGTTCGTGCCTTATCGCTTATCACTCCAGCCTCCACCATTCTGTCCGAGTTCATCCCCACTGCCGGTTCGTGGCGGAAGAAGTAGCAGTAACTGGGCAACCATGTTCTACCATTCTTGCTACCGGAAGAGGAGAAACAGGCACGGAGATGGCTCAGTGAATGAGTGACTGCGGTCACTAACCGCCATGGATTGTTGTTATTAAATTGGGGTCCCCGGGTTTTCCAAGCCCGGGAAAGGAATATTAATAAAACTGGGCCAAAGGAAAGAATGAAAGTTACTCTCTCCTATCGCCCCAGCAAATAGCGCGCCGTTTGATTGTTTTGGAGGTCCTTGGGGTGGTGGTTTGTGTTTCACGTTTCTCGCTGCCGAAGAGATAAAAAGAGACAATATCCATCATCAGACAGGGCGGGTGGGGATGGAGGTTTTGTCCTCTCAACCCATCCAAGGGTTGATACCGGGAAGGGACGTGACACAAATTCTTAACCAGCGAGTGAGATAGACAGACAGAAAGGGAAGAACACCACGCAAGCAATAACGACACCACCGATCCTGCTCTCGTGGTTTTCCCTCGTCAGCGCCGACGAGAAACGCGTTCGAAATTAATAAACAACGAACGTGAGAGAGTTTTTCCCTCCCAGGGATGCGACAAGGGCCGTCGGAGAGTGGAAATGAAGAAAGATCCTTTCCAGCGACCGTAAACATGCACTTGAAAATTAGGATGGCTTTGCCTAGACCGAGCCGCTTTACTTGAACGTTTCTCTGGAAACCATTCCCCACAAAGACAGGCACATGTGCAGACGTATTTTGGGTGAAGAGTCCTTCCCCAGCTTCTCCTCTTCTAGCCTTTGTTAGCGGATAGTTTTTCAAACACATCCAATTCAAAGATTAATTGTCAACAGCTTCGTCGTTTTGCTTTCCCGGTCGGTGTGTCTAGCAAGCGAGCAGGATTCGGTGGATGACGGAAAGAAGGACAAACACGCTAGCATAGCTGGAAGGGACGAGTGAGATATGGTATTAAACGGGAAACTTGTGTTGAGTTTCTGTGAACTTCACTGCACAACATCCTGGATCGGTCGGGTCGGGTGGACGTGAGGCCAATTATCGGGTCGCGCCCATGCTGATGACAGCAGCAGTAGCAGCAGCAGCACCGAGGTTCAAGGATCTACCGCACCATGGGAGTGAAGAAATGCCATAAATCACCAAAACAACCCAAAAAAAAAAATCAAGACAATGCGGCATTTTAGGGGTTTGGCCGTGCGCAAGTAAACTTATTAGAGAGAGAGTGCGCGCACCAGACGGCAGGCACCCACCAGCGAGCGCACCGAGAGGTTTGTTTATTTGTTGTGCAAGTAAATCATCTGCCATTTTTGTGCCGTTTTCTGTGCCGTTTGTCCGCGCGACTTCCGGTGTTTGTGTTTGTGTCTGGCGGCTCCAGAAAAAGCTGAGCTCTGCGCAGAAAAAAAAACATCCTTTCTCTTGCTCCGTTTGCGTTCCCTACCCTCTGGACGATCATTTGTTCGGCAGAAGCGGAGGATCATCATCGTCCCAACGTTCGCTCGGTGTCCTTCCCACAGTCGAGGCGCGCGCGCGCGTCTCGTTTGATTGATGATGTCTTGGCGCACTGGAAATTCAAAGTGAAAGTGCATTCCACCACTCCGCCCCCGCTGGTCGGTTGGTGCAGAATGGAAAATCAATTAGAAACAATATTTATGCTTCGTGTCACCCCGCTCATCAGCAACTGGCTTGGCGGGGTTTCCCCATTTGCAGTGCCTCGCATCGTTAGGCATTGGTGTGCGCGCTGGTGGTTTTACTGGTTAGGTCGTGAAATTTGGCATTAGTTTTCTTATGCCGCTTGGAAACCCACGCCAACGGGAGGCAGTATAGACTGTATCAACACAACAACACACGCTGCATCTCTTGCTGGTGGGTGTGTTTGTTTACTTAACAAACCTTAATACACAAAGCACAAGCAGAAAGTTGTTGGTGGAGGACCGTTTGGAAGACGTGCAGTGGCGTTTATTATTACGGTATCTGCTTTTCCATACATCGACACATTTCAAGAAGAGATCCAGAGAATTTTTGTTTCATTGTTTTTAACCACAAACATATTTGACAGATGTCAAATTCTTCCATTACAAATTGACAGTTGGACACGCTTTTTGAAGATCACTTGTTTGTTTTCGTTCGAATTTACACAATAATATCCTTTCAAAGCATTTTAGTGCATCACAAAATCTCATTCTTATCCATCATACCATCCCACAAACTAGTCACAATGCCAGCGAGCAGTAGAAACGTTTTCTAAAGATATCAATCAAAAAGGCCACTCAATGTACTTCACACTTCCTCTCACACTGATTGTGCCGCAATTTGAACGTGCACAGTTAGTTATTATTATCTGCAACAAAGATTTATGCTTATGCAGTACCACCCCACGCATGCAAACAATTGTTCGTGGGCCACTTTTCAGCTTAGCTGTCAGGGCGTGCATAACAGGCACCGAGGCACCGAGCACGGAAAACAAAAGCAAACACAGAACGGCACAAAAACTATGGTACAGGAACCACTACCGCCGCCGGAAGTGGTTGGGTTAGAGCGACTTTTCTCCTCTTCCACTCCCTCCCTAATACACAGTTGCTCCCGGCTGCTTTTACATCGCCCGGAAGTAGATCGTTTTCCCTTTTCATCGGGACCGCGGTGCCAAAGTGATGAACGGTGTTGTTGTTGCTGGCTCAAAGCGAACACATCACACTCCCGCTGCATCATCTACCTTTTTTATTGCAACCGGGGTACTACCGCCCCGTCGCGAGTGCAACTACTACTACCACCGCTTACACAATATGCAGGAATGCATTTCCGCCTCTTGCACGGGGCAGGATTCCACCGCCAGGCAGCGGAAGGAAAACAACTACTGTCAACTTCAATTGTTTCACCATTCCAGTAGTAGTGAACCACTATCGCGCGCCGGCAGTAAATCGTCTGACTCGCCGGGGCGCGAATAACGACTGACAGCTGATGGAGTGGAGAGAGTAAGAGTGTTTTTGCTGGCTTCTAAACCTTACGAGAAACCTCAACATTAGGGTTGTGTGTGTGTGTGTGTGTGTCCCAACAGTCAGGAGTCACAACAGCCGGCAGGGTGATTTAATGAACGGTGTAGTATGATGGTGGTAGAATTCGCAGATTCGCGAGAAATGGCACGATTGTGCCTGCGCATCGGTGCCTGCACAAAACGTCACTCTTTCTCAGAGCGCGCACAGGATTCATTTCCTACCGATGCTGCTCTAGGCGACCAGAAAGGCACCCCGAGCATTGCAATTGCACCCGGAGTGCTGCAGCATGCAAAACACACACCGTTTGTCATGAATATTCATAGCCGATCAGTTGTTCCCATGGTTCCTTTCCCGGCAGTATGTGGTTGTTGTCCCTAGAGTAAATCCCAGCATAGCCGGGCGCTGTTCGACGACGGTGCAATAGATTCTAGCCCCGATCAGTGCTGTGTGCTAGGAAGTTAGACGACCTCAAACCACCTCCACCCAACCCAAAGTCAAGCCATATCATGATCGTCCGGCCACGGGAGGGCAGAATGTTAAGGTGTTAGGGTGCATTTTGTGGAGGAGCGGAGATAATTGAAATATCTCAAATATCTTAATTCGTTTAATAAACATGTAAAAAGATTTAATTAAACCCTTTGCAGCTAGCGCACAGCCGGGCGAGAAAGAATCTCTTTGACCAAGAATGCGTGCCAAGCCCGTGCCTTAGAGGAGGCGGTTTGGGTGGGTACATAGAGGTAAGCCCCAAACACGCGGCAAGCAGAACGCGAAATATGTATGCGGATGTGGATTGAATTGCAACGAGTGCGCCATCATGACCAACTACACCGACCGATACTATCGCCTGAAATCGACTTTAAGCCGGCTTGGAGCGAGGGAGAGAGACACACACACGTAATGGTGATGGGAGATATGCACCACACACACAGACACAATCACACCAAAGTGGGAAGATTTATGAAATCGTAAAGTATTGGTTCATTTAAATAATTGAATATGCAAATCAGGTGCATGTGCGAAAAAAGCGTTACACCACCACCCGACCTGACCGATTTGGAACGTTTTTCTTCTTCTTTTTTTATGTGTGTCAAAGCCTCATCCCCTAGCCCTTACCAGCCCCCACTCTTCGAAAGAGAGAAGAAGGAGGGAAACAAAAAACCCAGGTGAAATTGTTTGTTTGTTCACTCTGTTTGCGCATTGCATTTCTGTTGTCGTACAAGTGCACTTTTGCGCAAAACGTGGCGCAAATATGTGTTTTGACTGTGTGCGCGTGTGTGCATTACACTGAAGGCTTGGGGGATAAAAGGTGCGTTTTTAGAATTGCCTTTTTTTCTTCTTTTTTCCATCCCTCTCCTATTTATTGTTACGGTCGTTGCATCCAGGTGCGCGCGCTGCTGCTGATCCTGACGCACTCTCTCTCTGTTTTCTCTTCCTGGACACACATTGTAAGAGAGGGAGAGAGAGATAGAGAGAGAGAGAGAGAGAGAGAGAGAGAGACAGAGAGGAAGAAAGGAAATGTGACACGCGGGTTTTACGGTAAAATCCGCCTGCCTGCATTCATCCGGACACGGAAAACACACTCCAATGCTCGTACCAAAACCTTTCGAGGCACTGATTGCACCCAAACCCGACAGAGCGCGGAGCATTGGCCAACAGAGCACAACTTCAAACGATTGCAGTTCAAATAAATCTTCCGCAAGGCAGCAACCTCAGCAAAAAGGAAGCCCCGCGCCTGTACACACGCGGGAGGGTATACGGTAATTGAAAAGGTAAACATGTCGCGTCGATCTGGCGACCGATTCCCGCTGCTCCGACGTTTTAAAACGGTGGACTGGAGTCGAGCGGAGGAGGCCCGGGGACCGTAATCCATCTTAGATGGATGGATTATTCATACCCTACCCGCGCGGGCCTGCCGGTCGGACGACAGGTCTGTGCATTCCGAGTGGCAACCGTTTCTAACCCGACCGTGGAATGTTGTGGTGCGTGTGCATTTGTGGCGCGGCTGGCTGCGAGGAGGAGTCGTAGTGCTTTGCGAATCGTCCTCCAATCTTGACATGTTGTGAGCACGAGCGATGGGGCACACACACCACTAGTAATCCCATCACTCCAAATGTGCGGCCCGAGAAGCACGGTAGTAGACAACAAATCAGTGCCACTGCCAGAGCTGGAGGAGAGCAGGAGGCCGAGGAACGGGTGGAAGTGATTGCATATTTCACGCCGGCCGAAGTTTGCAATAAATAATTGCACATTATCGTGACAGAGGGTTGGCCGGGTCGACAACACAAAGTCGACATTTCCACGTCCTACCAGCAGCCGCTGCTGGAATCAAAGGCGACGGGCGCTGGCGTACACAATTAGGTGCATTTTAGATTTGATATGGAATCTTACATTCGAAGCTGTGGCATCAGAGTGTACACGTAAAGATGACTTTGATCTGTGTGTGTTTGTGTATCTTTGCATAAATGCATCGGACATTGGACAAAGAAGAGGGAGTTTATGAATATCTTACCCCCCACCTGTATGTCCTGCCAGCGAACCAACTATCCCAAAAACGGTGGCAGACGGCAGATGGACATCACTGCACACTTCGCTTCCGATCATCGTTGGGCTATTAATCAAATGACCGGTTCTGCTTTTTGTGCCAACCGTCGTCCGGAGGTTGTACTCTCTCTCTCTCTCAAACCATTTCGAAATGTCATGTATTTGGCTGCAGCAATTGCTTCCATACACACACAACACAGAGAGAAAGAGAGTATGGGGAATGGATTTTAAAGTGCAGGAAATCCCGGCGACCACTGGACTGGGAGAGTGACTCGGGAAATGATTACAAACGAGCAACTAACTCCAACACAGCATGGGGGCGCCACCCAACATTCGCCTCCTTCACCTCCTTGAGGCTGGCAACTAAGATTATTAAACTGCTTTAGGGGGGGGGGGGGGGGGGGGGGGGAG
>VTWG01000653.1:23415-44415 GCA_008817895.1 Anopheles fontenillei
GTAGAGGTGAATGGGACCATGTCACGGTGGTCTTTCTATGCGATCGATTAGACTAGAAAGAGAGAGAGAGAACACGAAGCACTACAACGGTACAACCTCATCTCATGATCATCATCATCTTCATCATCATCGTCGGGGGTGGTGTGTCGTTACGGTTGGGGGAGATATTAAATTTATACTCGTGACTTTGTCTATCTTTGACTTCTCTCCCTCTCTCTCCCTCTTCTCCATCTTCATGGTGCGCCTTAATGATGCGATTCATCGATCGATTCTTTACCGAGGTCGATCGAGGGTGCGTTCGACCTTTTCCTCCTGTCCCTTGCCGGCGGAGAAGATATGCAGCAGTGCACAGCAATGCAAATAGCATCAGATATAGGGACGCACCATCGACGCTCCAAAGCATGCGAGAACATTGGCGAACGAGGCGAATCACACAGAGGCGGAGGTCATCGCTCATCGACCCGGACGGGGGGTCTGCTATGATGCGAATTTTTCCCTTTGCCAGCAATCCGACTCGAAGGACCAAAACCAAACAGCATCGTCCTCTCTCGCACTCTTCTCTCTCACACTCTCTCTCTGTCCCTCTCGGTGGATATACCAACGGAGCGGACCTTGATTTAAGATTTGTTTTCCGTTCCCTTCTTCGTAATCCACGCAATCCAACAGTGGGGTTGTTTGAAACAAACCCCACCATACAGTGAGCGCTTCTGTGGTCTGCTTCCAGAACCGGCCAGCCACTTCCCTTTCCCTGGGCGTAATGTCGGGGAAAGAGCTGGCCAGCACCATGCGCACCGCTATGAGGATGGATGGATGATGAATCCCGATGTCGTAAGATTCATCATCTTTTGCGATTCTCTACCCTGAGATGGCAGTCCCGGCAGGGTGCAGAGAAAGCGGGGTTACACAACACAAGCCACTCGGTAGTCGTCAACCGGCAGGCTCTATTTTTTTCTTTGTTCCTTTCCCGCTGGAGGCAACGGTGCTGCTGTGTGCAGTAAGTGGAGAATAATCATGAAATATGAATCGAGCAAAATGCGTACTCCGCTTATTAATGCATATTTGATATTGATATATTGTTCCGTAATGACGTTACCACACGGCCCTGTGGCGCTTCCGAAAAGGGTAGCCGCGCTCGCAAGGGAGTGGGAGCACTGATGTAAAGAGCGATTGTGGTTCTGATTATGAAAGAAGAAAGAACACATCCAGGAGGGCAGAAGGAGGTTGCCTTTTAAAGGGCTATTGTTTTTTTTGGGGGTAGTACCATTTCCTTGCGGGATTAACTTCCACACCAGCAGTGCGAGATGGGTTAAATCATTACACAAAGATGAGGGGGTTTTATCCCCTTTTCGGAAGGAAACGAAAAAAAAAGATCACAAAAGTGTGCAAAACATAATAAGAAGTGTGAATCCTGAAAGGAAACCGAAAGTGTTGGATGGGGTGGGTAAAATCCATTATCACACCGGAAGTTGTGTAGCTCAAATCATGGAGCAATTTAACCAACCAAACCATCCCGCCGCGTGTGTGTGCCGCAAAAATGCTTCCACAGCTCCAGGCCCCACTCATTGAATCGTCCCAGCAACTTCTAACTGTACGCCACATATGCTCCCCTCTTTTCTGTCGTCACGATGACTTGCGCCGTTGATCCTTTCTTTCAGCAATACACAGGCAGTAGAGTACACAAAACAAAACCGGAGGAAACCGCTTTTAAAAAGGCAAGCGCTACTCCCCCATTTAGGACCTCTCGTTCTTCGTTTGGGGGGTTTTTTTTACTACACAGAACGCATGTTATCAATCTCAGCATCCTGTATCGTAGCTTTAGGCAAGGGGGAGTAGGCCATCTCCTACCCTATGGATTTAAAATCTCAGCAGTAAGCGCACATACATCAAGCGCAATGGGGTTGTGTTGTGAGCGGGCCGCACCACACGCGCGGCGGCATGATGATGCAGTTAGATTCCAAATAATAAAACGTCAAAAGATCCTCTCAGCCGTTGCCTCAGCCGGTACACACTGATGATTTCGCAGCACGAACGCAACCCACGAGAGGAATCGTCGTCGTATTATTTTCATTTTAATTCAATGGGAAAGCATAAAATTTCCGAGCACCAAAAAACCCCTTTTTATTTCCCAAAGCCTAGCTAAGCAACAACGACACAGCAAGAGGGGGGTTCGGTTTGCGTACTGACGGCAAACAAACAGTCCCCTGCCGAGGACACACGCACACACACACAGAGAGTGCACAAGTGTGTCGCCTTGCCGTTGTTGGTGGCTCTTGTGAAGCCTTGGTAGGTTCTACAGCCGTGCCTCGCTGCAAGAAGCACATCAATGTGTTTATGAGAAGGATGAGGCTTTGCGCTAGGCTGTACTGGTACCGGTTCGCCGAGAAGCGACGTTCTTGACTCAAGCAAGTAAAGCGTCGGGGATGGATTTTATGCGCGGCTGCCTCCTCGCTTGGCTGGAAATTGGTACGAGGGTTAAGGCACACACAAACACACACACACAAACACACACACACAAACACACAAGCTGGTGGGCAAAACCCTTTTGGTTAGGTTCCGGTACTCTCTATGCATGCTTTATGTTGCCCTTGTTTCAAAGCAAAGGACGACTGTGTAGCAGAATAGGTCGCTGCTAGGTCCGCTTTTTAGATCAAGATTTGTCCGGCAGGCGATGATGCGTTTCGCTTTGGTTTGTTTTTTTTTGCTTCTTCCCTGAGCGCACTGTTGATTGTTCTCTTCCTCGCATTGTGTGCCATCGTGATGCCATCATTTTATTTTTACATTTTCCCCGAGCAATTCGTCTCTATAGCCCTAGTGTCGTCTAGGGCACAGGACATCTTCAAACCCAAAATAAAAGTATCCTAATGTTCCTCCACTCTATGACGTTTTGGGGGTAAATCACGGTGCGTGTTTGTTTCCCTGTTTATTGGTACGGGGGATAGGGCGTGCAATTTGACTACTTAACGCTACTGTCGTGATTTTTCGGACCGCGTAGCCATTGTCCCGTTTAGGGACGTTAGGATGTGTTTATCCCTGTGAAACGAATTTATGGTCCTGCGGCACGGGACACTACTGCTTTTTTTTACAGGCTTGCGCGTCTGTCTTTTGTTGGCAAAATAGATGCGTGGTCTGTCTATTCTGTTCATGTTTCAATTCCCCCCTCATTTCGAAACACCACACCAATGCGAAACGGGAAATAAAACCTACACCATATCTCCATCTCCGAAAGAAAATGGGATGGACTTTGGTTGCGTTTCTTCCGCTCGCTTCAATAGTGAACCTTTGTCTGTTCTGGGATGTTTCCTCCACAACCCGACCCTTTTCCCGCGTGTCCTTTTCTGCACAGGGGCAATCTTTTGCCCGGTACTTAATTTAAATTCTAGCGCACGCTACAATGCACCACACACCACACAAAAGGGGTGTGAAATTGAAACCTCGGCCACCTTGGAAACCCTTGGATGAGTGGGGTGTTTTGTTTCAGGGCTTTTTTTTCATTCGTTCTACCCCCTCCGGATGGGTTTTTTGATTAAAGAACAACAATCGTAAAGGAGCATTCCGCGTGCACAGTTGGGTTGCTGAGTGTTTTCCCTGTTTATGCGGATTTTTCTTTGCCATTGCCCAAAGACGTGTTAATCATAGAGCTACACCAGGCGAAGCTGTTGCTCGGGACTTTCTGACTAAACAGAAACACGGCAGGCATTAGCGGGTTTGGCTTTTCGGAGATAATAATAATGAAGCCGCAGCTACTGGCAACAACGACGACAACAACAAAAGCACTGCGTGAAAATAAAACAGGGGAACAATGACGAAAGACGATCGTTTTTTTTTTCTCGTTATTTTGCTTTCGAAGGGGTCCTTGGACATTTATTAAAATGTAACGGGTTTTGAGGGTTGAAGGATAAACAAGGACGTGTCTTACAAGTGGAGAGCGGTATTAAACGGAGAGCGGATTTGGTTACCGTTGTGCCCTGCATTTCAGTGCTGTGTGCACACGCATACGCAATTGTTAAAAGGACATTTGAGCACCGAGCAAGGGGGAAAATAATGAGCGCAATAGTGGTATCAGCGCCCCAGCATCCATTGAGATTCACCTGAATTGTGTCGTCGGGATCGTCGGGACTCCTCACTAAGAAACATTGCAATATAAAATACACATCATTGAAATCATAAACCATTGCAACAAACTTTCCCAAACGGAAAATGAAAAAAAGGGGTAAACTTGATAATTTGTTCACCAACTACGTGCGAGTACACAAACCGGCTACCGACCGATGTTTAAATTATCAAAGCAAAATGAAGCCCTTGTTGTCTGCTGAAAGGAAGGCAGCAAAATAAATTATGTCACGCGCGTTTGACAACCGGAGTGGTCTCGCCATACGGTTCAGTGCTTCCTTCCCAGAACAACCGCCAGCCACTTTTCACCATCCGCCACGCCAAGAAAACCACCACTTGGCAGAAGAGTGGCAACAACAGCGCTCCCACCGATGCAAGTTCCTCTCACGAAGCCTTCCTTCGTCGTGGAAATGAGTGTGTCTTTAACTTTGGACAGCATTTTCGGAAGCAAAAATTTAAGAAACCAACGCAGTGAGGCGACGAGAAGTTGCGGCACGTGAAAAATGTGGCTTTTTCCAAAACCCCAGGCCCGCAGGCGGCACACGAAGTGGAAATACCACCGCCCAGCCCAGTTGCCGGAAGGAAGGAAGGAAGGAAGAACGGAAATTGCTTAGCATTACAATTTTGTGCTGTGCCGCAGAATGTGGTGGAGGATTTTGGGGGTCGAGCGAATATCATCTGCATCATTCATATTCTCCCCCAGCAGTCGAAGGGCGCTTCTCCACTAGGCCCGACAAGAAAAGGACGAGGATGAATTTTTTAAGTACCTTTTTCTTAATGACATTTCACATTTTGGCCCCCCCGCGCGTACGGAAAGAGAGCGTTGTGGTAAGGAAAGTTTTCCATTTCTTTCGCCCCGCGGCGCGACGCGCATCATAAAGGCAAATCATTTCCTTCCATACGACTCCATCGCCGACCGTTCCGTGGGTTTAGCGCTTTGAGGGCTGTGGAGTGAGGTGCTCCACTCGGTGAACGATAGAAACCTGAGCAAAATGATTCTTAAGAGTGGAATTTATGATTTCCGGAAATCCAAACTGGAACCGACATCGCGTGCCGTGGCGAAGACTGCTTCCATCATACCGGGCGCTATAGATGATGCTATGTACACCTAGTCATCATCCTAGTGCACAAAAGGGTGGTAAATGTAGCAGGAGCTAACAGTGACAGGTGGAAGAGTAGGAGCAAGAAATACAATGCGAAGCTTCCTGTTCCATAAGAAAGAGGACACGAAACCAGGATAATGACTTCAAATGCTGCTCCGATCGAATCGGAAACGATGATGATGCGTTTGTATAGCACGGCCGTCGTCGTCGTCGTCATCGATAAGTACCTTCCAATTTACTACCGACAGTATTAATATTATCACAAGCAGGGATTAAAGAGGAGTACAACATCTTTTCCCATCGCAGCGCATTGGTGGATAGGGCGTGGTGAGTGTGTTTTTTTTTGCTTCTTCGTTGATCTCATCTCGGCACACGACATCCGACAATAGTAATTCTCTAATTCTCCAACTCCTGCTGTTAGCTTTCCTTTTATCGAATCGATCTCTGCTTGAGCTCGTCCTGCGGAACACGTACCTAGCCAGCGTAGGATGGGAATGTTTCCAAAAGCGGCAGCTAATAATCGAACAGACGCGCACGCAGCTCTTGCGGTGACTCCCTTCGGTAGCATATTTCCCTTTGCATCAATCACAGCCGAAGAACGTGGGCTCTTTTTTTTTTGTTCACCATAAATGGGAAACAAAATTTACTCTTGTTTCATATCCCACCACCGCTTTCTACCGTTTGCTTTGAGGACTGATTTGCTGTCCAACCCGAAGGACATTTCGCGTCCCTGTCAAAAGCATGCGTCCCGCCGGAACTGGGGAATCTCTGAAATGCGAAGCGAGAAGCGCGCGTGCACACCGCGCCGACCGTTCGCCGCTTAGCAGGCACTTATTAGCGGTAATGAAAACGGATTATTATCCGTGACGGCGATGAACCGTACTAGCGCCCGCCGGTCGCCGGGAATCTGTCTCCCCTTGGCGCACTCGGTTGTGATTAAAAGCGAACGTTGGGAGTATATAATTCACCAGCTTNTGTTTTTAGAGCGTTCCACCTCTCGCTCGTAGTTTCATATCTGTTTTAAAGGCAAACATACAAACCATTAATCTTTCATTTTGTCATTGAGCACGGGTTTTCATCAGCGTGGCGCAGCGCATTCAATACAGTTTTAAAACCCGTCAAATCAACGCCACAGGAATGCGCGTACGCTCGAGCGAAGGTTCCGATGCTCCAAAACGGAAGCGAGACAGAGATAGCAAGCCTTGTCGCGTCGCGTATTGTTTTAAAACAGACCAAAGACGCGCTAAAATGCGCGTTGTGTGTGGTTTCGAAAATACCGAAGGAAACCGCAGCAACAGCAAACCCTAACCTAACCTGATCTCCGGCTGGCTGGCTGATGTGGTGGAGCACGCACATTAAACGCGCTCCAACCGCATTAACCATCATCGCGTCAGACTTTCGCGGCGGCGACGGGAGTGCGCGCTCGCTTGTTGGCTGTGTCTTTGCACCGAAATGGGGCGTGGTGTTTCTAAACTGGCATCATTGCAATGAGACGACACAGGGCTGGTAAAATTCCACACCCTAAAATACACAAAAAAAAAAACTCACGCGAAAAACGCCATCAGCCACGCTCGCGTGGCAGCATCTCGCTTGCGCTTGCTAAAACGGTTAGAAGAAAATTTCCCCAGCCGCCGATCTTGCTTGTTTGCAGTACACACGCGCCCATCAAACGCGGGAAAACCACAACCGCCCGCCCATTGATTAACGATCTTTGCCAACGGAGAGGAGGTTTTCTTTCCCCCGGTACGCAGTTTGGAGGGAAATTTCAACTTCTTCAACGGTTGTGGATCTACGGGTGTATTTTCCTTAATGCAGCTCGACGTGTCTCACACCGTCGCCATAAGGAGACGTTTATTTTTACACAGCCCCTTGGTCACACAAACGAAAACCGTCGGTTTGGTGTGCCAGAGTAACCAGAGCAAGCATAGTAGTGACTTGCAGCATAGTTCGCTGCTGTCGGGCGGATATAAGTACATCGTTTACGACCACGCCCAACAGTGATATGTCGCTGTCGTTGGACTAGAGCAGCGAGGGATGGATAATTCCCTCAAAAACCCTTCCCGTTGGTATTCAAGTCGTCGATTCCGCTACACTGCCCTCTCTCAAGCGCGTTACAATATCCTTGGGGAGTCGTTAACTCTTTCATTAATCGCAAAAAAACAACGAAATCCAATGCTGGTTGTGCAAGATCCTGTGTCTTGAGGGGCCGGCTCTTTCGTGAGCGAGCGAACAATTAGATGGTTTTCCTAGTAGGCAAGAACGAGAAAAAGGCTATTAAAAGGTCATCAGACATTACACCGAGGGTCTTTTGGATAAAAATACATCATTCCAAGCATCGCACACCTCAGCAAGTATTTCAATAAAGGAAACAGATCCCTCGAAAAATCTTGTAACATGCATTCCTAGAACTGCTAGGAAATAAGGTTATCCCGAGCATCGAATATCTCTTGAGCATTGAGTTTGAAAAAAACAGAATTTGTCTATTACACAACCAATGTTAAAACTATAAAGGCTATTATTCGGTGCTAGACTGCATTCTCCTCATAAATAAATATTCCAAATCACGTGAACATGTGCAGTGCACCACCAACTTCACCGGCCACACACCGATCATACTAGAATTACTCTCGTTAATTGAATTCTGTCCTTGGAAACAAATGTGCAAAGTAAATAATTGTGCACCCATGTTCGGTATGAAGATGTCTTCTGTGTATCCATACTACTAGAGAAGCGTTTGGAAAACTCGTTTGTACCTCCTTTTTCCCCTCCCACTGGTCCCATTACGATTTCTGGGTTATGCGTTTCATTCAGGGAAAAGTTTCTTGGTTTTCTGCCTTTCCGTTCAGGTGCACAATGGATATCCACGTAGGAGGACCCGGACAGGAGGTGAACAAATACTTCAAGCATTCTGCCGAACTCCTGTGTTTGTGCTGATGCTGCTTTTGGAAGAAATTCGAAACCCAAGCACATAACGGCTGCCTTCGACCGGCAGTAGCAGCAGCAGCAGCAGCAAAACATCCCCAAACAGAATGCTCCCAAAATGCCACCGGAACTTAGTTCATTCCACTTGGGTACCTGTCAAACGAAGCGCACCGTCAGATCGGTCGGTGCTGCTGCGTGTATACTCTACTGTCCATGTTGCTTCCGATCACATACCCTCTGTCGCTGTCTTTCCCAGCACACAGGTTAGATATTAGTAATCTCTTGCCGAAAAGTATGAGTAACTCTCAGCGTGTGAGTGTGTGATTGCAAGTAAGTTTGTTTGCTGTTAGAATTTTGGGGCGAAACTTTCACCTACGGCTACCAAACACACTTTTTGCTGATACTGAGACCAATGGAGGAACAACACTTCGAGAAAAAAAATTACTACAGTTCCAGCCAGAACAACCACACTCTCTGAGGGTGCTGGTCTTCGGTTGAGCATCAGTATTTCCAATATTCTTACGAAGCATTCAAAGTATGCCCCCGCATAGGAACAGTCCCGAGGACGACCCAATGTCAGCTCCACTGCTCGAACAGCTCGAACAGGTTTTGTGTTTCTTGTGGCATTCTTTTCCTCCGCTCCTACAGGAAGTTACTACAAGTGCGCGCAGTTGGTGTACGCTTCCAGTGGAACAATCGTTTCTTTAATGTTTAGGTTGATTACACTCGACAACACGCAGGACGACACTTTTCCTCTCACACACTGAGACGTTCATGTCACAGCTTAAACACACACAAACATTTTGCTGTACAGTTTACTGACACGCGTTGAGACAACAAAAATAAGAGAATGACAAGTAAACTTGGAAACTTGGAAATAGTTCCAGCAGTTCCAGCGGGCGGTGCGAGAAGCATCAAACGTGGGATGAAAAGAATTTCGTTATTGTAGGGCTCACCCAGCAGCATCCTGAGCATGAAGGTAAACGAACGTCAACGAACCGTTCTCGACACGCGTAACTGCTGCAGAATTTTCCAGGAATGAGGTATATTGATATTGAATCTGCTGTCTGACTCACAAACGGCGCCTCGCTTCGAAGCTAAGAGGATAAAAAACAAGATACTAACTAACGTTCTGCTATCCTGAGGTTAGCTGGCAGACAATGGTTTCCGTTTCGTTCCAAGAAAGGCTATGCTGTACTTGCGACTGTATCAGAGTGCTTCGCTAAACTGATTAAAAATGATATCCATTATGCGAATGGAGAAGATGCTGGGGCTGCGAGATGATACCGAACAACTTTCATGAAGATGGAAAGCTTACCCTACCTAATCACGTCGCTTGTTGCTAATTGATACCGCACTATAGCACCTGTTCCTAGAAATTCGAGGGCATAGTTTGCTTTTAAACGCAAACTTCACACCAACAACAAAGGTTTAAGGATACACTCTCTCTATCTCAGTCTCTCTCTCTTGACGTTCTACAATTGATGATTAAATATTAGCCTATGCCGCCTTATAATCAACCAACAAACCCTCTGTCAACCCTCGACCTCGACAGACAGCACACACTTCATCTTGTGTGTGTGTGTGTGTGTGTGTGTGTGTGTAATCGAGCTTTAATGCCGACCCGAAAGCTGTAATGAACACAGGCGCGCAACTTCTTCAGCTAGCGCAGCGATTACCTTCGTCAGCCCGAACAAACAGTGCGCCAAACACCGGAACACGCCAGCATGGCCGCATCACGTAACTCGGCCATCAATCACGCCAACCCAGTGCAGCTGCTGGGAGCAAGTGGTACAGTGCGCGCAGCAGAACCTCGCCAGTGTTCTCCTTATCTTTATCTTGAAGATCTTCCGCCGCACCATCGGAAGGCAGGACGACTTTCAACACTTCCTTGCCGCACTAGGAGTCAATGGTGTTAGTCGTGGTACAAACTATAATAGTCTATATCTTTACACACAAACACACCAACACAAGTACAGGCTATCCAAACAAAACAATCAACCTTTCTCAAACATAAATATCATAAAACAATCTGCACCACTCCCCGCAAGGTCTCTCGTTTGCGAAACATTGAGGAAAGCCCCGTTCAAGAACGCTCGCCAGAAACACGCAATTTATCTACATTTTCATCTCGTGAAGCGAAGGAACCACTTTCAACGGTAAGGCAAGTCCTTCATCTGACCGTCCGTCCTGGTTCACGCGCTAAGCAGCATCAGCAGCAGCAGCACATTGTGTGTATGTGTACGGAACGGACGCGCAAAGGATAATAGCCAGTCTACGGAGGAAAGCGTTACCGGACGCTCCTTTCGCTGGACGGACTTTGATAATTTGTACTTTGTTTACACCACCACCACCAGCGGATCAGTTTTCCTTCCCAGACAGTATCTGCCTGGGACCCATTGTTGAGTTACTTCCGGTTTTAGGGAAAAGTCGCACTGCAGGAAGAACAGGACCCGCAACCAGAACGGCCACCAACAAGGAGGGCGGCGGCTCTTGTGAGTGGTTTCAAAATGGGATGTGTCACGGCGGGCACACGGAAAGCTTGTTTTTGTTGCTTTTTGTGGAAGCTTTCCTCTTGGAGGTTTTTTTGTTGTCGGCTTTCCTCTACCCCGAGGCGAGCTAATTAAATTAATTGAAGCATATTTACAACAAACTTTGCTGCTGCTCGGGTGTTCGGGTTAGAGAGCACTCAGCAGTAGGATGATGCTGAAGGAGTAGGAGGCCATCTTTGCTCAAGCCATTCGCAAGAAAGCTCCACTAGCAACACAAATTATAAAGCATTACACGAAGGGCCGAGTGGGTTCAGAGGCAACAGCATAAGCACTCTTGGAACTGGATTGAAGATGTCGAGAAAATAAAAATGATATTTTGCAAACAACTCGAGCTTTAAGGAGAAGCGCTGGTACTTCATTTACTGAAGAATGAACACTGATGATGAACCTGCAGCTGGCAGGAATCCACAGTCAACAGTTGGATGAGGCATCTCTGGGTAGAGATTAATCCATATTTGCAAACCCATCGTATTTACAGCCGATCACAAAGCAAAGACACTTAAGATTGACGAGATAAACTAAACAGCGCGTGCGGGTTCAATCTCCGTAATTGCTTCCACCACCAACAACGTGTTTGATGTCCCATTGAGCACAGGCGTTAGAGGGTTCGTTTTTTACATCTTCTATTTCTGAGCAATAGTTTCAAGTTTTGCTTAGTAATAATTACAAAGACATCCCCTTTCATCGTCCATGGGTAATAGCATTTACTTTGCTCTCCTTCAACAAGACACTCTTAAGCCCTCAGGTTCACCGCTTTCTCCAATGATGAGGCACGAGAAGCGCGCTAGAAAACGCTATCGCAAGTACAAATGTACGTAAAGATGATGATACTTACTTCCACACTAGTAACGATGAAATAAATATGACTAACAACAGTAGCCCCGAGCACAGCACTATCATGGCGGAGGTTTGGAATGATGGACCACTGTGGTAGCTGGCGTCGATGATCTGTGAAATGAGAAGGAGAAGAGAAAAATATGACGTTAGAATACTGTAACATCACAGCCAGCAGCAGTCAAGCTTCGCGCTCGGTCCGCCGTGTTTACACTTTTAATTGATGCACAATGGAGGCCCGCTGCTGTTGTTCGGGGATTGAAACGGCAGACAAGGAAACCTAAGCCCCTCAATTAATAACTCAATTAAGCCGACCTCTCGGCCTGCACTGGTCACAAAGGCACACACACACACACACACACACACACACGAGAGTTTCACTCGAGCAAACGAAAGTTACAGCCAGATGGAAATTGTTTTATTTGTATCGTTTGAGATACGTACACTAAGACCATCTTTTACTGCAGAACGCGATAGAGAGCGACATTGCGCCGTCTTTATGGGAAAAGTTTTCGAGCAGGAAATATGTTTGGCGGGAGAGCCACAAAAATAGGCACCAAACCGCTGATGGACGGCATTTCCTCATCGAACGCTGATAGCATGTTCTGCTGGCTTGCATTACTACTTTTCCTGTTACGCTCGCTATCCACGGTTGTGCCATTTAGTGGCCAGGAGCATGGCCAGCAATCAATGGGACCGACGGCCGCTGCCTCGTCGTCGCAAAACAAGACATTAAAAATAATTTCTGTAACAATTTTTAATGACACAACTTTTCCGTTGCTTCCAATTGAGGAAGTTTCCTAAGAAGCGTTTTCAGTTTTCCACTCCACTACAAATGACCGAAGGTGCAGCCACAACACGACGGGAAGCAGGACATTGTGGGCGATGCGATGTAGCATAGCTCTTTGGAAAACAACATTTTCTTCCCCCGCCGTACTTCTTCTCCACTTCTCTTTAGATTGGTAAATGGTGAACGTTTGCCCGATGGAAGGATTTATATTATATTTTTCCGTTATTTTGGTACTCTTTTTGTTTGTTTATTGTTGCGTTGTTTAAGTGGAAAATTGCAATGAGCCGTTTTGGAGCTTTTTCCTATCAAACAAAAACAGTATGAAAGGAAGGCACGGTAGGAAGGAGGAACAGTAAAAAGGCTCATTTGAATAGCCCCGATGGTTGGCGAAATTTATAGCCGTAAGTGAAAACTTTCGAGATAAAAATCCAACCACCAGGCTTTATTTTGCCGTTCTCCCTGGCTGGTAGGCTCGCCTAGACGAAGGAGAATTTTAAGACAGCAAAAAAAAAAACATATGCCAACACGTGCTATACACTTCAAGATAACGCGCGGGTGGTTCGTGAAAAATTGCACAAAGATGATGCTCGCACGGACGGGCACGCTGCTGGGGAAGAAAATTGCATGTCGTACTTATGGTTCGACTACCCGCACATCCGGAAAAGCTTCCGGACGATACAAAAGGCAGCGAACAAGACGGGAGAAAAATCAAGCAGGCAACACGGCGTGCGATCCATCCTTTTAAAAGTTTTACAATAAAACTTTCTACTTGAATGGCAAAGCGCGTCCTCGCGGGTTCGTCTCTTTGTGCGCCCGCACCCCCCTTGGCGGTGTAGCGATTGTTTAAGAGCCTGAAATACACAGCACAGAGAGAACATGGAGCCACATCAAACCAAAACAAAAAAAGGGAGAAAGAATCACACCATAACAAATGAGAATTCGAAACGGAACATCAGTTCGGGCAAACCATGAAGAACGGAAGCTGGGCCATTTTGTGGCAGGAAAATGGCTAAAAATTTATAATTAAGGGCCATAAAAACAGTTTGGGAATGTCGTTTAAAAGCAATAGAGACAAACGCACACACACACATACAAGGGTGGGAGCAAAGGAAAATGATACGCCCGGAAGAACTCGGGACGCTTTCAGTGAGGCATGAGACAGTGCGACATAAATTTGTTCCACTCGTGTGACACGGAGAAGGGAGAGTTATTCAATCAATCGTTTTCAGTGAACCGCGAGCTGGCAAGTGGTATTCGGTTCCGGATGGCCATATTGCCTTTTTAATAGAATGTTTGAGCAAAAAAAACGAAAAAGAAAAACCTTTTTCGAGCCTAACATTTCTCAATTACAAAAAGATATCCCAAAAACCAAATTAATCATATCGAGCGTCAATCGAATCGTAAACTGAATCCAGTGCGATATAATCAAAATGAAAATAAAATTTGATTAAACATTAATTATTCATGAAAATTTAGGACACCCAGGCCGATAAGTTTGTTGTTGGCGGACGGACGGAAGCATTGACGCAGAAAAAGAGTCTCCAAATTCGGTCGCCAATTATGAAATCAATGCTTTGATGAAATAGATCCACCAAATGCTTGGCTTCTCCATTTTCATTTCGCAACGTGCAAAGATGATGGAAACTACCTTTTTTGTTATTTATGTTTTTGTTTTAGGTCCAATTAAAAATGCGATACTAAATACATAATTCATTTTTAAGGGAGCTGCGCGTACAACGGTTTGGGATCCTCTGTTTGATTATTCTACCACGAAAATAGGCACAAGCTTAAATGATAAAAGCAAATTCCCGACCCTTATTTGTACCAAAGCAGCAGTAATTGAATAGGAAAATCCCTTTACGGGCCTCATTTTCCAGGCATTTCTTACCCACCATGCTTAGGACTGTACGCATACAAACATGAGCGAATCCTCTAATCCAATGCAGCACACACACACGCCAAGAAGATTCCATAAAACTTAATTCAACCCGACATTTATAGTGCCGTTAATGGATTTTCCAACACACACATACGGGAGCAGCGGAGCGCTTTCTGGCACGCAGCAAAACAAGCGTACCGAATCTAGAAGTTAAAAGCTGGAACTACAAACGCGGCTAGCACACATGCTGTAAAAGAAGCACGCCGGAATTTGCGCCCTTCCACGCCGGCTGACAAAAGGGCTAGCCAGCTCCCAGCTCTATACTGGTGNGAGCGAAAAATCCTTCCAACGACATTCTCCTGCTACCGTTTTAGGCCATATACAACGAGACCGGTGAGGGGTTTGTGCTTCGGTTAACAAAATCCACCCGACGATAACTTTGCATTACCCAGCGCAAAGCGGGCGCACAGACACACAGTAAAAATCGGTGCAAATCGTACGTTCTTGTTCGGAATTAAAGCGCTAACGTGTGTGCCAGACGGAAGGGGGTTTGCGAAAGGAGGGGTAGGGTTTCCGGCTTTTATTCTGTTAGTTACTTCCCGTTACTTCGGCGCGGACTACCGCGGAAGGCAGCACGTATTAGCTTTTGTGCGGCTTAGACCGCACACGACGGAAACGAAAATTGATCGCAATAGGATTGGAAGCACAACTCCGCACAACCTAACTCCCCGTCATCCCCATCCAAATAGTGATCCTTTCGAAGGCGGGCAATAGGGGTTAAATTAGAGGACGAAAAAAGGATTTTCCGTTGCCTGCAAAGATGGGACAATCTAAACGAACGAAGAATTGAATCTAAAAATGGATTTAAAATGGTTGTAGCTTTTCGGTCCCGTTATGGTACATTTAACAATACACAAATAGAAAGATCTTCAAACAAATAATTAAACAATACAAAAATGTTTTGAAAGTCTTTTTCTAACCACAGAAATAGCAATTCCAACCTTTACCAACCTAACCGGGAGGTGAAGCAAAACTGCTACAAACCGAAAGATCGCAAACAGATCTATCGAACTTGATATCACCTGCACAATATAACCTCTGCAGCGGCCAGCTAACAATGGGAACGCGATGTGATGATTCCTATAGTGCACCCTCCTGAACCCCTTCCTTCAGCCCTTCTTTTTCATATCACTCGATCGCCATCTTTGGTGCGTTCCGTGACTGAGCGAGCGAGCGAGTGAGCGAAAAGCGTTCCCTGCTTCACAATGGTCACTCTGCTGCTAGTCGCGTCGATTCGTGGACCACATTCATCTGAGCCACGTCCCCACAAAATCCCGTTGCCACGTAGAAACACCAGTACCCGGAGAGTGGACGGGAAATCGCAAACAGCCGATAAGAAAAAGGACACACCAACCTCAACACGCCCTGCCATCGCCTCACCGGTGTGTGTTTTTGTTCGCAATTGAGCGCGCGCGCGAGCGCTTTTCCGCACGGAGAGCTGTGGGAGGGCGGGAGGGTCAGCGCTTATGATTGTTTGACCATCATCAAATCATAGCCGAAAGGAAAAGGTCGCAACATACAATAGAGCCGAGCAGCCCCCTCCTCGGACACGTACAGCATTGGCTCCACCAATATAAAAGGTTGGCTCATCGGGTAAGGTTTGATTTATTATGATAAGGAGAACAAAGGCACAGTGGAATGAAAATAGTTTGCCGTCCGGATGGGGCGACGCAGGGGGAGTGTTTTCCCTTCGTATGTTGACTCTACGCCCGCGCTAACATCCCTTTCGTCACCTCTTTTCCGCCTCCCCATTCATCTAGCGCAACTGGACATTCTGTGTGTGAGTGTGGCTGCGTGAAAATCCAAGCGAACGAGGCTCATAACTCATGCTTCGCAACAGCAGGCTAGGTTAGAAAGGTAGTAGAAAATAGCAGAGAGCTTAGAAAGAGCTTTTTGTAGGAGATTCTTTTTATTTGTGTGTGTTTTCTCCGGTCAAAGATTTAAGCCTTCGCGTCCTGCGGGTACGACGAGCTGGCCGGCGAAAGCCGGGCGGGATTCGGTCGATTGTCCGCTATCCCAAACAATAAGGTCCCAGGTTGGAGTTGGCAGTGTCTGCTCGCCTTCACCACCTCTTCCCCACCGATGTTTCGTCCGCACGAGATGGCAGCAGCAAGATAAGCAAGGCGACAATGTGATGAAAACGAACTTCTTGCCTTGCACGGTGTGTGTGTGTAATCGAACCTTTGATTTGGTGGTTCGATTTTTCTTCTTTCTTTTCGATGCAGTGATTGAGTGAAGGGAAAATGCTGGCAAAAAGGGGTCATCTAATGGAAAAGATAACAATGGTTTGAAAAGTCTACTTCTGCGAATTGTCCTCACTCATCGCCGACCATGAGCCAGCCAACGCCGTGTGTAGAGAGACGGTTATGTGAAAGAAAAACATGCTATTGAGGCTCGTTTTGTTGTTGTTCGCCTTTCAACCTAAGGCAGGAAGGTGGAAAATTTTCAATTATGAAAAACTGTACCCAATCCTTTCAGCCAGAAGATTGTGCGGAGGGTCAGGAGTCAGGACAGGCGATTCAGATAAAAAAGAGACTAGGCTAGGATCCTAAATGGACGTAACGCTGACCGGGCAAACACCTCCTCCCACAGAGACACTTGCATCCAATGATGCAGAGGAAAAGCTATCGAAACCGAGCCAGAGACAGGGGAAACAGGCTTTCAATTACACTTAATCCAATCGACGAGACGACAGGCCGTCCGTATGCGTCCGAAAACGCAAACACAACCAGCTAGAGAGCATAGCGCCATCATCGAGTGGCAGTGTTGTGAGGATGAATGTGGAAAGAAACGTTTCAGACGGATTAGCCGGCATTTGTACAGCATAGTAGCTCAGGAAAGGGTGCTGCTACCTGTCGACTCTTCCCCTGCCCGTTGTGGATGAAGCTTACCACACTGGGATCGGAAGGATTATCATCTAAAGCAGTCTACATCGCCTACAAGCTTCGCCGAACTCGGTTCAGCTTTTCAAGTTTTCACCAAATCATGTACGCAATATGCTCTGTACTTTACCCTTTCTCTCTCACTGTCTCTCTTTCTCTCTGCTCCTCTATCTTCATTGCACAAATTAATCGATATTTTACTTACCGGAAACGCCTCGCACATGTCGACCTCGGCGAAGGAACCGGCGGCCCCGCCGGCTCCACCACCGAACGGTGCCGTCGTCTGCTGCAGCAGCAGCTGCTCCTCGTTGCAGTTGACCAGCTCCGCCAGAAATGGGGGCCGGGGTGGCGGTGGCACGAGAAACTCGGGGGGCGGCCCCGGCCCACCACACTCATTGCCACACTCTAGGTCGGGATCTAACATTTCCCACATGTAACGCCACCACTACACACTCTCCCCTTCCCGCTCTGCCCGGTGGTGCTAGTGCCCCGGGTGCAATGCGGCGGCAGCGGCGGCGCGGGGTGGGCTTTCTTCAACCCCTGGCGCACACCACTACTGCTTCTTCTTCTTCCCTACAACGACGGCTTCTTCCTTTCCCTTTATACTGCCCCTCATCCACATTCACGCATGCACACTGGGGAGGAGGGATGGGGTAGCACACAAATACACTTACACAGGAGGTGAACAACACACAAGGGAGCACACAATCACAGCACCTTAGCAAGGGCACCTTTCCTTCATGCCATTGTGAGACACAACACACATTTTAACCACACAAACACCAATACACCGGGTAAATGAAAGCCTGCTGCACGCATTTCCGCACTGCTTTGCCTAGCTGGAAAATCTGATACAAATTACATTTGCAAACTTGGCACCGGACACATAACAACAACATTTTACATTGAAGCGCCGCAAAACCACATATTACAGAGCTGGGCGGGGCTGGAGTTGTGTGACAGGATTGTGTCCTCCCCGGGAGACGCGAACCAGGACGACGACCACGTTCCACCGTTTTGTTGTGCCCGTTAATCAGCAATCTGCAAATGAGAGAGAGAAAGAGAGAGAAAAGCATGAGAAAAAGCTTTAGCATAAATATACTCGTCAAAATCAAAGAATTGAGGAGCGAAAAACCTCATTAAAACTTGCGTTGCCTAGGTTATGTTGCCTAGGCAGTGTTGGGGCCACACGGACAGGAATCCTGTCTCTTCACGGCCACTACACGGTCATGAACATAAACCGGAGGGGGGAGGGCTTACACCACGCTTCGCAGTATTTTAATTAATTATTAAAACTTTTTAATTTGTTCACAATTAGTCAGCAGGAACGAGGGAATGCAATGAAACACAGAAGGCACCGATCCGGCTCGAAGGACCAACAAGTGTTGCGTACAGCGCGCGACGAGCAACGAGCGTACGCTTTCAAGGTCTCTACTCCCGATAGCGATCTCGTTGTGCCAGCCGAAGCTTTTTCTTCCTCTTCTTCTTCCGATGCCGGCTTCATAAACGTCACACACAATGGTGGGGAGCTCTATGCCAAAACGATGTCTATCAGGAGCGGAAATTAAAATCATTGATCCGTACTGTATCGGACGTTGTGTGCGTGTGTGTTTGCTTGCTGTCATTGTACTTTCTCTTCCTTTCCGCACACACCTGGTACAGAGCACGGCAGCTTTCCCCCGACAGACGTTGTCAGGTTGATTGTCGTTGAGCCGTTGTTGAGCCGAACCCTCGTCAGCGAACCACAGAAACTAACCCGAGAGAGCCTTCAAGATCGCTTTCGCCGGTTCAGCTCCAAAAAGGGGTTATGAGGTAGGCAAAGATGGCTAAAGGTCTGGGATGTCTGTGTGTGTGTGTGTGCGGGTTGCCAAGACGCGCGAGAAGTGATGATTTCGCGGGCGCTAGGGCTTCATCACCACGACCACGAGTGGCGCCCCCCGAGAATGATGCGAAGTGGAGAGAGAGAGAGAGGGAGCGGATGCCTAAAACCGCCGCAAGCGATTAATTACTTCATCGTGATAATTGGAAATTTTATGGCTTAATTAAGCTTTGTACTTTCTGATCGATGAATTAGACAAGCCGAGCGGCAACGAACGAACGCCACCAGGTACTCCCACCCACCCAAACCTTCCATAGGCCTGTTTCCTATTTCCTTCCTTCGCTTGGGAAACAAAACGCGCACCAAAAACGCTGATCATTGATACACCCGCATGGCGTTAAAACCCGGCCGCCTGGAAAGCGGCGAGCAACCAGACCACATTTTCCATTATTTGATAGTAGATAATTTTAAACGCCGTAACAACAACGCGGTGCTTTTAAGAAGAAGCATTTGCAGGAAACTGTAGCATGGGTAAGTCCGCGCCATCGTCATCCCATAATGGAAACGGCTTTAAAAATAGCGTCCCCCTGCTGCCTGACTTGTGGGAGGAAAATCATATTATTTTCTTTTTTTTTACTTAGCCACACCAAACAAAAAAAAAAGAAACAGTCAGCAAATTCTTAGCCGAAATAAACAAAAACACTGTGACGCACAAATAGAAACAAGAAAGAGGACCCGCAGAGCAACGGCTCAAAACTTCTTTGCGGATCAGAGCGTACGCAAACGGAAAATCCTTTATAAAACCGTAATCAGAGCGTGATAAAAATAAATCATATGATAATCCCTTAAAATTGATGATTTAGCAGATTGCCGCCGCTGTTGCTGAAGGGCGCGTCGTCACCGGCGGCAGCGGCGTCGCTCGTTTGTTCGTTTATTTATATATTTTACTGATTTTTCTTTTCTTTTCTTATTCTCATTCTCTCTCTCTCTCTCTCTCTGCGCTGTGTGTTGCCTTTGAAGTGGGTGAAATCCATCTAAATTTCTGCCCCTGCATGCTACCCAGATTGCTTGCCAATTTTCTTTCCCCAGCAACGCACAGCAGCAACAAACAAAAAAGCGGAAGCTTTCATCATTTGTTTTCCGCGCTTTTACTTTCCCTGGCCAGTGTGTTTACATTGTAGATCCGCCCTTATCGCACCAGAACACAGGACACACGAACACACACACACAAAACCGGTGTCGGACGACCGAATAATAATCCATCGCTCCCGGCGTGACCCACTTATTTTCACCATTTTTCCACTTGAAGTCGGCGCGCGCGTGAAGAGAGACGGAGTGAGCGTTAGGATGCTGAGATGTACCGATAGCATTCTGCTGAATCAGTGTCCACACAAAACGCTGGGAAGAGGACGCTCAATAGCGCACCAAAAACTCTCTAAGCCATCGCCACTGACCCCGACGGCACACTTCCTGTGGCGAGTCCTTTCATAGAACTGAACGAGAAGATGACGGCAAGAAGCTGGGTTGTGTGTGTGTGGAAATCCAAACAAAATTAATTTTTCAATTAAATATGACGAGTTGGGTGCGGATTTCAGTTTCTTTTGCCTCGTTATTTCGCTTGGAGTGTCCGCATAATGAAGGTAACGCAGCGTAAAGAAGAGTTATTAAAAACGAAATTCCGCACAATCAGGACCGCGCTTGTCTGATGATCTCACTGGCCCGGGGAGGGTTAATAGAGCCGCAATAAAGGCACCATGATAGTCCTGCTTGGAATCGGAGGAGAGAAAAAGCAACACTGAAACTGTCCCGAGCATGATGAGTTGGTGACGTATGAATGGTAGACACCTTTCGCCCTGAGTCTACAAATTTATTTATCGCCGCGACTATTCTGCGATCCACCACTACTACACACAGCACTGCACAGAGATGTTGCTTTCCGTTTCCAGTGCAATATCATCACACTGCAAACAAACTGGTGGTCAAAGCGGAGAAGAGGGCCATCATAATAAAAAAATAAACCATCGTCACAACTTCGTAGCCAAGCGAACT
>VTWG01000655.1:0-18837 GCA_008817895.1 Anopheles fontenillei
AGGCGTATCGAGTACTAATCGAGCAGATATGGTAAAACAATTTCGAGCAAATGTCACTTGGGAAACCAGGTATTTTTGTTAAAATAAATACTTTGACTCATTATCCGTGTTATTCGACTATCCGTGCGAGGTCGAGTCCCGAAGAGCCCGGATAATCGGCGCTCCATATGAAGTACCATAACTAAAGCAAGTGAGAATTAAGTAATGGTCGATGGTGTTGAGACCCGCGTATCTGACCACACGTCCTTTCTTATAGATATCTGCTCGGAAAGTTAGAGGGATGTATAGACCATGATTAGATGAAGCCAGGCCAAACACATTGCAAGTAAAGGAGAGCAAATTATAATGAGTAGCAATATAATAATGAGATGTAAAGCAAAGCGCCATCTATTATTAAAGGACACGGTCCAAACGGGGCTTGAATCTATGACGGGCATGGTGTAAAGTCGTGCTAGCTGATGACTATACAACGGAACCTACTCAAACAATTATTCCCTCAAATATGATGCTGGGTATGTAACCTGGGTATGTAATAATGTATTTCAATCACACAAGTCGTATTCGTATTACTTACTTTGTGTTTCGTTTTTCGGATAGTGGAACCTACAAGAAAAACTACGCCACATGCTTACATTGACTATTCATTTTATTGTCATAATTGATAGGAAAATAAACGAGTGACAAATTATAGCTTAGTTACGGGTTGTTCCACAGTTGCACAGGCCGCTTCACGCCCGCTTGTCGTATTGTGAAAGGGCTACATTATGTTCAACATCGTTTGATTTAATCTCTCCTATCTGTTTTGCTCGTATCTTCGTGTTTTTTTAACATATCGAAAGCACTTAGTGTATAGAAATGAAGACCATTACAGCGGGCAGTTAGTTGGAAGTAGTAGAGAAGTATCCTCGCCACCTTTTCGAAACGGCAGGAAGCTACTTCTTGCTCAAAACATAAACTGGCTTATGCGGCCAAGATTACAAGGCTAGTAACAACAAGGTGGTGAGATACTGCACCCAAACGATTTGTCTAAACGGATGAACACAATCACTGCGCAGTGGTTTGTTTGACTTGTTTTGTGAGTGAAACATATTTAACATTGGTCTATGGTCGGTACACTATCACAGTGTGAAGGTGTTGTTGAAACAAAACATTGTAGCGCAAAATCATTATATCTTGTGGGAAACGAAAGTTGGCAGTGCTAAAAAAAACCCTTAGTGCACGTATCGCCTCGCAGTTCTCTGCCACCGTGCACTGAGTGTGTGGTGCTTCATGTATATTGCATTGACCAATGTGTGGTGGTGTTAAACAAACAAATATGGCTGTCTTGTTCTCAGCGCGTGAATTTGAGCGTTGACTGTGCGCTTTTCGTTATTTAATTTTTGTTCCTTTTTTTACATAAATACTACATTTATTTGGCACATTCGTTGTTCGTTACTGTACGCGTGTTTTTTTTTGTTTTCATTTTGCTTCCTCTCTTCACTGTGCATTCGTTTGCGCTTCCCTATAGGTATACGATACAGTTTTAGTATTTTTTTATATGTTATTTTTCTGTTCATTTTAGTCCTGCTTAACTTTTCAACTCCCTCCTTTAACCAGCCGAGCAGTTGGTTATTTTGTCACTCGACTTACATCACCCTCTAGAGCGGTTCATCCTTTTGTTGGGTGAAGGTGGGTACCGCTGTTTCGTTGGTGGCCCCATAGCGAGAAGCTCCTGCGGCCTCCTCCTCCCTCCGCTCGTTGGAAGAATTGGGTGGTTTATTTTGTATGCTTTTTTCTGTTTTTACACCACTGGTGGATCCGTGCCTAGATTGGGTCTGCAAATTGGGATTGGAAGTTAGTAAATCGTTGCTTATCAAAGCCGAGATAAGTCGAGATGAGTGAGCTGTTTCGTTTGATTTTGGTTGGTGTTCCGATAGAGTGTCCCGTTTTGATTTTATATTTAGTAAATTGCCTATAAATTTGACTATTATTTTACATTTATAAGATAGCTTGTCATTTCGATATGTTAATGGTCGTGTATCGATAGTGTATTATTTACATTCGTTGTTTGTTTGATTAGTAAGGGGAACTAAGAGGTTAAAGAAAGAGGTTTATTTGTTGAAATGTTGCTTGGGTGCCATAATGAAACGAACTATCAACATCGCGCAATATGTTGAGGGTGAGGAGAGTAACGATATGTTTATAATTGACTTTTTCTTCAGCCACACAATTATGCCTTCAACAGTGTAGTTTGAGCAATATGTTCGCGCTTGTGAGCGTCATATTGATAGGGTAATCATAAATTGCGGAGAATTCATTCACAATTTTCCACAAATTGAAACAAAAGCCAGCTGGAAGCAGATCTTTACAGATGAAATAAATATACGCGAAAGGAAGGCATTAAGGAACCGTCATAACATTAACTATCATTTATGTACACGTTCACCAAAACATTAACATCAACCTGTGGTCCATCAGTCCTGGCTGCAAGTTTACAACAACTACATAGCCGGCTCACGATAACACGGGAATAAAACGGTAGCTCGCCAGTTTCGATCTCCACGTGAACCACCCGCGTCTATAGACTATTGACTACGGCAAAACTGATCTAACGATCTTTCAACCGATCGCGCAACAGGACAGAACAGAACGATATACAGCTAACAAAGCAGTGATGGCTTGCGCAAACAGGACAATAACGGCACGTGAAGGTTAGTATGTACATGTGATATAGTTTGCCATCTTGTGCGATGAATTGGATAAGGATGTATAGGCTCTAGCTAGGATAACCGTTAACGGTGTCTATGGAAGTTTTGGGTCATAGACGTTTCATAACGCATGACAGCTTGTCGCTAGCGAATGGCATAATAAGACCACCGCCAGCTGTATCGCTAGTGTGCTAGTCCAGCACGCTATTGACATGCCAAACTGTTGGGCACCGTTGAACGGACGGGGATAGATAATGTGCACTGGTGGAGGTTCCTCAATTTTATCAAACTCATAGGGACCCAAAGGGTCGCCCATGTCGTCGAAATCGGTATATAGCAGTGAGGAAGGTATCCAAGACGGACTGTATGGCGCAAGCGCGTCAGTGTTAAGAGATAGTTACCACGGATCCATTCGAAAGCATGCGTTTGCAAGTGCGACTCATGTTAGTAATGCGTTGTAGATTTTGCTTTAATCTGCTGGAAAGTTAAGGAGATCTAGGAGCGATACTTACTCGTCGCACACGTCCACGTTGACGGTTCGGATGGTAAAGTCGCGCAGTAAGATCGCCTTGCCCTCATTGTTCTCCACAGAGAAGACGCACCCATTGAAGCTCTCGTTGAACCGATTGCCGGTAACGCGTTCGACGTCCGGAACACCGCCTAGAATGAAGGAATTCAACGTACAGTGGTATTAAATTCACACGTTGCAAAACATTATGATCGGGCACGCCGTTTGCCGCTTTCGTTACGTACCGACGTAGAAGCTGCCGGGTATTTCCATCGTCTGCTTGCCGGTCGGGCGCGTTTCACCGTGCACCGTCAGCGAATCGACCTGCAGATGGAACTGGTTGCGCTCCCGCCGGACCAGCGCCACGTGCCGCTCGTTGTCGACCACGTACACATCGCTGTTGCGCACGTACGACTCCTGCCCGTCCATGCGGATCGTCAGCTCGACGTAGCCGTTCGACAGCGACAGCGCGACGTAATCGTTGCCGAGGAACTCCTCACCGTTGCGCTGGCCGTACCAGATCAGCAGCCCGTTCGGCTCGTACGCGCTGAACATGATCGCGAACTCGGTCGTGATCTGGCTTTCGCTGTGCTTGAACGCCTTCGGGCTGACCTCGATGAAGCCGTTGCCGCTGAACCGGGACGCGACGATGTCCGTGTACTGGGTTTCGCACCGCTGGCCCAGATAGCCGGGCTCGCAGGTGCAGGTATAGTTCTGGCCGCCCGCATGCGTCTGGCAGAGCGCACCGTTCTCGCACGGGCGCTGGTCGAGACAGATGTCGGTAACGGTGTCGCAATCGTATCCGCCGCGGCCCGGCCGGCAGGTGACGGGGCTTTCGACGTCGATCGGATCCGGCTGATGGCCGTCCGCGTGGCCACAGTGGTAAACGTTCGCCGAGTCGCGAATATCGTCGATCATGTTCAGCTTGTTGCCGGACGTTTCCAGCTGCGGGAAGTAAAGCGAACGAAAGGCACATAGGTTGGTTAATCAACATGCCAAAAAAACAAAGAATAGGACTATTTCCTACTTATCATGCACTAACCTCAGCAATGCAACCCTCAAAACCGCGTCGGACACCAATCTCTTGGCTGAGCAGAAGACGCTTATCGTAGCCACCGGCGTACACCTTCGTCTTCAGCAGAATCGGCGTGTTGCGGTTGGACATCTCGTTGTTGACGGCCTCATCGTCGACCTGCAGATAGCCGATACCGGCCTTGGTGCGTCCCGCGGACACCGTATGCCACTGGCCCGCCTCGATCGGTACGGTCGATCGTACGATCAGTGGTTTCATCTCTGTGGGACGAGTGGGAAGTAAATGGAGAATGCCATGGTTAAATGCTGTGACTCAGTGCATCGCATCATAATCGCAACGTACTTCCGGCTACACTGTAGCGTATTTCAACGAAACCATTGTTGAGCAGCACGGCCATGAAATCTCCATATCCTTGCTCGTGCTCCGCCGCATAGAACATTATGCCATTCTCCAGCGAGTCCGGCTTGAAGCGGAAGCGGATGCTTCGTTTCGATTGGAATTTGCTGAAACAAAACATACCCCGAAAGCGTTCGAAATTCAGTGTGAAGGTCCAACAAGCCAACTTTGGATGACACTCACTCGTATGCTGCATAGCTGCCGTCCTTAAAGGCAAGCGTTGCGTCCGTGTAGTGTTCGGTGTACTGACAACGGTCGCCCGTCTTGTGCACCGGACAGTAGCATTCCGGGCCCGTGTCCGTCTCCTCGCAGCGACCTACGCCGCACGTATCGTCGCTGCAGCCGTCGCCCTCGTGCTGGCAGTTCGTGCCCGTGTACCCATCGCGGCACATGCAGCTGTACCCTTGGGCCGTCTGCGCCTCCAGACACGTGCCGAAGTTTTTGCACGGATCGTCGGCGCACGGCTCGCAGGTCGTGATGCCGACCGTTTCCAGTGCGTCCTCGTACAGCTGCACCTCCCGGTCGTTCAGCTTCAGCCGGCTGATGCATCCGACGAAGCCTTCCTTGTACTCAACGGCGGACGCCGGCACCTGGTCGAACTGTGGCACGCCGCCCACGAACAGATGGTCGTCCAGGTTAAGGCCGTAGAACTTCAGCCTGTCCGGGAAGTTGACCGGCGTTTGATCGTCCACCAGCAGGAAACCGTTGTTGCGCACGCGATTCACCTTCACCGTGTGCCATTGGCCCATGTGCACCGGTTTCTCCGGCTGCAGCACCACCTGCTGGCCGTCGAAGTTGAAGCGGAACTGCGGGTAGCCGTTCCGGAGCGACAGCGAGATGTAGTCCTGGTTCGGGCGGCGCTGCGACGCGTACAGTATGAGCCCGTTCATCTTTTCCGGCTTGAAGGAAACCTCGAAGTAGAACTTGGAGTACACGTTATCGAACGACTTGAACTCCATGTAGCTGCGGGGCGACTGCGGGAAGAACGGGATCACGTTGTTGACCACCAGCGTGATGACGACGTTCGCCGACTGGCCGCCGTGCTTGGCCGAGCAGACGTACTTGCCGGCGTCCGAGGCTTGCACGTTCGTGAGCGTTAGAATGGACTGCGAATAGAGATGGTCCCCGGTTAGAGTGATACCAGACTCGTTCCGGCGCTTTAGAACACTTACACCATGCGTATCCCTATCGTTGGGCAGCTCGCCATCGATGCGTGACCACTGGTAGGTGGTCGGATACAGGTCCGTGTTGCACTGCAGCTTCACCGTAGTGCCACGCTCGGCAAACTCCATCCGCGACGTACTGCGGGGCAGCACATCCGAGATCGTGTTCTCCTCCACCTCCAGCTGGAAGTCGGAAACGTAGCGCAAACCGTCCTCGGTGAAGCACACGCACGTGTACGTGCCGGAGTCATCTTCGCGCGCATTTTGAATGTACAGTCGGTTTCCTTCTTGCTGTTGGTGGGAATATAAGAAGAAAGAGTGTCCATATGCATCATCCCTTGCCCTTTTGTAATGCGCTCTCAATGCTTACGTGAATGTTGTACGGTAGCGGTGTTCCGTCGGATTTCTCCCACTTGATCGGTACACCAGTGCCGGCCGACGAGCTGCAGTCCACTACGAGCGACTCGCCCGGTCGTACCATCGAGCGGGAGGGTTCGAGCTGCAGCACAGGGAGCGACTCTGGAGCTGTGTCGGAGTATGGAGGTATTGAAAATGGGAGAACAGCACACGAATTAGTTAGTGCATTAATGTTCCGCCAGGGAGAGGAGTGCCACGAAGCCTTAGGTACGCAATAGTGGCACCCTGTCCTCCGGCACGTTGTGCTGCAAATCGGTTACTAAGGCTGTTCGATACATAGTGGTTTTATAACATTCACTACTACTGGCGTTTGTGGCACACAGGTTCTGTGTTTTTAATCTTTTTTTGCTTCATTTATTTCTGCTTACGCAAATCTATGAGTTTCTTTTTTTATGTTCTATCACCTGTTATTTCTCTACCAGCTTGATATTAGACTAGATATACATATCCACCTTCCCGACTAATTGATTAGCACACCGTTCCCATCGTTAGGCATGAATCGTTAGTTAGTAACCCACAACCGTACAGTTAGTAGATATGGTTCATATGGATTATTAGCACGCACGGACACGAGTTGGCATAGATGATGGGTTAGCTAAGGCATGGGTTAGAAACGTCACGGTTAACAATAAAGCTAGCACAGTCAAGGAGATTCGTCTTTGTTTCAGTTCTGTTTTTTACATCTCAACCAGAGAAGAAACCAGGATTTTTCGTAGTATTGTGATGCTAAATGTTGACAGATTGGCATTTGCTACTAACACAGTGCAGAACGCGTTTGACACACACACAAGGAGCAGATAAAGCGTTGTTGTAAAAGTGATTGACAAACGAAAAGAAAGCTAGACGCTACAGTAGGACAGTTTCACAAACGGAATTATTTTCAGAAAGTAAAACAATTGCGACAAACAAAAACGTCTATTAACTGTGGCACACAAACACACACACAAAAGCACACAAAAAAACAGAAAACAGACGAAGAAAAGCACAGCAGCTAATAGAAAGGAGTATCAGGAAAGATGTTTCCTTTCCACCAAACAGCATGTTTTCACAGCTGCTGGAAAAAAGCTTAAAAACGCACAGACGCGTATGCACACTCACACACATGAAAAGCAAACGGAAGGGACAAATTAAACTGTTTTACATACCGTCGGATATATCATCGAATTTGTGGTGCATTGGAATTTTGTTGGGCTTGAAACAAACGGATTATACACAATAGGGCAACATTGCACTCTACAGTTAGTTTTGGGGTCGCGAACGAAAGATCGACCTCGTCAAACTCAGCTGAGTGAGTGCGCTCTGCAGCAAAAATCTGGTTGCTCCACACTGAGCGAAATGAGCGAACATTTAATGCGGCGCTTAATAGGCGAATCAGCGTTTTGAGAGGTAATTCATAACTGTTTCATTTTTGTTTTCAATTACTATTCGATATATTCGAAAGGATTTCACACGTTGTCCGCTCTGTGTGGAGCTACCATGCGCTCGCCAAGCTCCGCTGCGCTCATTGCACAGGAAAGCAGTACTTGAAAATGGACGCATGTGTTTTGGTTGATATGCTTTCAACAATGGTGTATTTACTTACAGAAGAAAAAAAACATTCCAATCTCTCGAAAAAGACTCTTCACAATTCTTAGAAGTTGAGGACTTTAAACACAGTTGCAAAAAAGTACAATACGATACAAAATCGCTCTTATGGGAATAATTTGAACGTAGAGCAACAATAAGTAAATCTACGTGTGAATAGACAACGAGTTAGTACACACATCCGTTTGCAGCGCGTGCAATATACCACAGAACACAGGAACTCCGAACTCTTCTCTTCGTGAGTTCCAGCTTTAAGAGGACCACATTGAACGGAACGAATGAACGATTAAGGCAAGCGAAACAAAAACGAAACAACATCTACACTGCTAATCACATTCGCACACAACATACAGGGGGAAACACAATGAAAGCTACACACACAGCGAAAGTTGGATGACGAAATGGCGTAGATACTCCACCGAAACTGCTCGCAAATGTCTCCGAGATATGGTATTCCGATTACGATTAGCAGCGAGCACGATCGGGCACTCACAGACACACACACACACACACACTACGTGCTCTCGGCACGTAGGGCCGAGTAAGGTTCCGAGGTGGAATTTGGAATTTTGACACGCCTGGACGGACGGCGCACGTCTGACACGACACAGTTTGCGGAGTAGCTGGCAAGTACGGTCGCCCTTGTTGGCTTCGCATGTTGATGACGAGATTCGGTAGTGACACTGACACAGCATGGTGGACGCGGGACTAACTACGACGTCAACTACCACTGCTAGTTTGGGTGCGCTACTACAAATTGCACGGATAAATACGGATAAGTAATAGGCACTAGTGGGGGGGTTTGGCACAGGTAAACTAAAGGGACACAAAGACAGACAGACAGACAGACAGATAGACAGACGGACAGATAGACAGATAGAAAGAAAAGGGCGGGGGGAAAAATGAAAAGTCATATTCATAATAACAAACCGAAATGATGGTGCGTTGGTGGTAGAAGACGGTGCGGCGGCGGACGCCGGATATTCGCCACCGTCGCAGCATCCTTGACCGTGGGTCTGGTATCATCGGCCCGTCCCAACCGGGGCACCATCGTCCGCTCTTGGTCGCCGACGCGCCGCGCCCGATCGTACTGTACGCAGCACATGAAGAAGGTGCCATTGCACCGGGCCGGACTGGCGCGGCAAAGCCACAGGACGCCATCGCCGCACGTGCTCGGCGCGCACAGTTCCGGCGCAGGTGTCGGCGAACCGGTGGTAGCATTCAATCTATCTCTACCTATTGCCCACGCGAAGATTGTTTGTGAGCAATCGTGGAAAGAACCGAACGGAAATGATTACGCACCGTAACGGATCAATCGTTTGGAAATTTCAAAGGTTTTTGTTTTGGTTTTTTAAACTTTTTTTGCAAGCCAAAAAGATGTGGCGGGTGAAAGTGTTGTGTTGCATTCACCAAATACTGCATCGGAGCGAAATTGAATTTTGAACAGCTCAATTTTTGGTTTGGCATACAATCGTGCATACGGTGCCTGGTAGCCGAATCAGCATCATCCGAAACGTAATTGGGCCGGTGGCAGTATTCGACTAAGTGCGGCGCTAAGTGGAAGTAGTGGTGAAGATGTCTTGTATGACAGGCGTTGGTGCGGTGACACAAGTGAAGGTGAGTTGTTGGCGGTGCGTCGTGCTGCTAGTGCTCATGGGTGGGTGTGTGTCACTATGAACGTGTGTGTGTGTGTGTGTTTTTCTAAGATTGCAAATGGACGGGATACCGCATGCAGTGCATGTGTCACGCGGCAGCACTCGCAGCACTTGGCGCAGCAAGCGTATATGTGATGCTGATAATGATGATGATGATTGCCACGCTGTAGTAGCAAAACACACACACTCAAAGCTACACACATAAGGTTACCCTCATACAAGTGCACACATAACAAACTCATCTCACATCTAAGGGACACTACCGACAGGGGCAAACAACCCCAGGTTGTGAAAACAGTAACATAACAAGGAAGTGCCATGGCGAAGGGCTCTGTAATGTGATCGGCAAGTGTTGGTGGAAATTTGTTGTTTGTTGGTGCACAGAGATGAATAAGCAACTACCAATTGACAAGGAGGAGGAGGAACAAACACTACAAATGACTGAAATCGTTCGATCGTTCGCAGGACATCTTTAGTGCTGGTACCCTAAATTTTGCATCAACGTAACACCGACCGAAGTGATTCATTTCTTTGCCAAGCTCTGGAAGACGTTGTGCCATTTCATGTTCAAGAAATAGATCACTCACAGTGGATGGCGGTGATCGTTGGATGTTTTGAAAGCAATGAGATGAAACAGGGAAAACAGTGAAGAGAGGGATTGATATAAAAAGTGAGTAAGAGTTGTGAGAGAGAGAGAGAGAGAGAAAGAGAGAGGGATTGATAGAAAAAGTGAGAGTGAGAGAGAGAGAGAGAGAGAGAGACTGGGCGAGATCGGTGATGATTTTTCATTAGTAATATTGGTCTGTTATTTTATTGTCCCATTTCCGGTTGTGTTCTGCTTGTTATCCTTATTGTGTACGTTCCAAGGCTTTGCCTACGCCTTGCCGGTTCCCTTTACTGCATTTACTACCAGCTAAGTATAGCTGGGGGGAGGTTGTGTGTGTGTGTGTGGGGTACAAACAACAGCTCAACATTTGTAGGCGGTTAGTCATTCATAACACTATGATTCTATGCGCAATGTTTAAACAAGTACATACATAAGTATACGGTGTGCTTGTGTGTATGTGTGTATGTTGGCGGGTGTTTGCGTGTGTTGGTGTGCATGAACAGGGTAAGAGGGAGGAGGGCGGGTTGCAGTGATCGTTTGCTAGTAACATGTTGCAGTATGTACGGGTGCGGAGGGGACATAAATCGAACCTAGTAGTATCCAGTGCGCTGCGCAACAATGTTTTGAGGCATTCTGCCTGCAAAAGATCGCTGCCTAGCGCACTGCGGAGCTACCGAACCTTTCTAAGGCCTGGCATCCGTGGAAGAAGAGGAAGAGCATCCTCATGCTGAAGTAAAATTCTTCTAGTGTGTTGCTAGCACGATGGGAAACATGCGGATGCGGCACGATGCTGCACTGTTAATCACCTCTTACAGCTACTACGAAAGGGCATACTAATCTCCGACCCACGCGAGCCGAAGGTGAAGACAACGTGTACTATGTTTGCGTACGATTCACTATGATTTTCTACTAGGAGGGCGAGTGTTTGTTTGTTTGTTTGTGCTGTACTAAATGTGTTAAAGTTTTGACGCCACAAAGCGCATGTGTGATTTGCTTGTTTTGTTTTATCTTTTATGTGGTGTACTTTTAAACACGGCAGGGTGGCAGTATTTGGTTGTTCTTGTAAACGGAATATCAATCACCATAGTAAAGAGACGCTACTATTTATTCCCACTCCCTTAATACCGTCGTATTGCCTCACTATGAATGGCAGTTAGAGAGTTACTTGATTCGCTTTGTGTTGCGCTATATAAACGAATGTCGTCTTCGTGTCATAATGGTATCATTCTTGTTGTATATATATATATGTGGTAACTTATTGGAGTAAAGGCTGTTGTATCCTTTTACCTTAGCGCATAGCATATGCGTGTTGGGTTTAAAGGCATTTAAGGCCAAGCATTACAAAATCTGTGCCGTCTCCCTTCGAGCAGTGAATCATATGAACAAATCCCTTCGTTCACTAAACCGCATGCCCCCTGTCACTGTCCTATGTACATTCACTGGGTGGGCAAAAGAAATGTAGCTGAACGCTCATGAAAGTACGATTCGCAAACCGCCCGATCGATCGAAATACCTATTAAATGTTCCCTGTCCAGTATTAATATCTTCTGCTTGGAAACGTTGAAATGATACAACAGCATGCTCGATAAAAATATATATTAATTTAAAATCTAACCTCTGACCTGTGTCCTGTGCTTACGTTCCATAAGTTCCAAGATGCCAAGTACTAGGAAGGCTATTATTGGCTGTTCTCAAAATTTAAACTACGCTATAGCGCTTGAATCTTTTACAACTACTTCTACAGGGCTTTTTGTTTGGATGTGGGGAAACAACTCCAACCTAACGAAGCGTAGCTAAAATTTTGAAAGATTATCTAGACATCGAAGCAGCATTGGAAACGATAGTTTCTAACCCATGATCCTTAAGCGATCTCTCCCAAAGACGATGCGTTAAAACTGTTCGATTTGGTTTCGCCTTCTGCCTGTTTTCTTGCTTTCCTCAATTGCCTTGGGGTGCGCTGCCTGCTCGTTGGAACGCGGTGTACTGTTTCTGGGTGTTTTTGATTCGCTTAAAGCTCCCACCACCACCGCCGCTTGTCAAACTGGGGTTTTGCGTCGAAGGATTTGCTTTGTTTGGTTGTGCGCTACACTACCGGTTCCTTTTGCGCAAAACAGTGCGCGATGCCTACTTATACTTACCGACCGTTAGCACTATAGAATCGTACACGACCGTGCCGTCCGGATAGGACATGCCGCACTGGTATGTACCAGCATCTTCCGGCTCGAGATTGAACAGGTGCAACTCTCTACCGTTGCCGACAATCCTAGCCGTTGGCGGGAGGGTGCGTTCCAGGCGATTCCAGTTGTACTGCGACGAGGTACAAGACATTGAGAATATCAGCAAATATATGTTACAGACGGTCACTAGCGTCCATGGTGCGGCACATTATTTGTTTTTCTTTTGTTTGATTATTTACTGAACTTACCCGCACGTTGACGTACGGTGCACCAGCCGGCAGCTTACAGTCCAAGCGTATCGCCGCACCTAGAGACGCCTGGTGGTACCGCTTACCCACTATTGGAGGTTCCGGCATGAGCTCATTTTCTAGTTTGCACATTGGAGAAAAAACAGTTGAGACAGTTGAAAGATTAGCTTACGAACATTAGGCGATGATGTTTGAAGGACTCTGTCCTCAACACTGGCGTAGAAGTAACGAAAGCATGCTTACTGTTAACGACCACCTCGGCGGCCTTCTCCGTCTCGCCGAACTGGTTCTTGACGTGGCAGTAGTAGCGACCGGCATCCTCCGGCGCGATGCTGCTGAACCGCAGATAGTTACCGTACGCCTGCACCGTCGGCGGCAGCGGCAGGTTATCCTTGCGGTGCCATTTCACCTCGTACGCTACGTCGCTCGTGACGTTGCACAGGATGTCCACCGCGTCGCCCGGTCGCACCGTCATCGGCATCTGCGGGCTGAAGCTAATCTTGGGCAGCGAGATGACCTCCACCATGATGCGCACCACCGTGACCGGCTGCGACGGGGACGGGAAGGTGACGCAATCGTACATGCCGGCCGCATCGTGGCCGGTGCTCTCGATCGTCAGATTGCCGCCGCGCACGATCGACCCGTACGGCAGGGGGCGCCCGTCGCTGCGGCGCCATTCGGTGCGGGTGCTGCGGAACTCCTCGTTGCACATCAGGTGCGCCTGCTCGCCGAGAATGGCCTTGTAGGTGTAGGCGATCGGTTGCGAGGAAGGGCCCGGCGGCCGTGTCGGTGGCAGACGCGGCGGATAGTACGACGGTGGCCTGTCGTCGTCGTCGTGGGGTCCGACGTCACCCCGTTTCGGGTCCACCTGCAGCGACAGGTACTGGGAATCTTCGCCGGCCGCATTCTTGGCAGTACACTCGTACGTGCCGGCATCGTTCAGCTCGGCCTGGTGCAGGTACAGCGTTACCTCGCGCAGTCCCTCGGTCTGCTGGCGTAGGTGCGACCGCGAGGCACCCGGCGGTGGCAATAGCGTTACCATCGGGGCCGGTTTTCCGGTCGCCGAGCAGTGGATGGTGAATTCGTCGTTCTCCGTGATCTTGTGGCTCTCGCTCGGTTGCAGCCGAATGATCGGAGGCTGAAGCACTTCGATCGTGGTGGACAGTATGGCTGAGCCGGCTGCATTATCCGCCCGGCACTCGTACTCGCCCGCATCTTCCAGCGAGGCATCGCGCAGCCTGTTGGAGTGGTGGAGTAAAGGGGTTTGATGTTTGTACAGTGAGAGAGTCGGTTCGGATCAGATGCTTACGTGATAACTCCTTCCGCATCGTTGGTGAAGCGAGATGACAGCGGCATACGATCCTTGCGCACCCAGGTGATCGATGGGTACGGGACGCCGGCCGAAGCCCGGCAGCTCAGACGCACCGATTCGCCCACCTTAATCGTTTGCGGTTCGCTCGGGTAGATCTCGAGGACAGGCTTTTCCCGACCTGCGAAAAGAAGTGATCATTTACGATGAAGCATTTGGTGAATGAGGGCGAGTTTGTTTTAGTGATGGGAGATTATTGCAAATATTACCAGTTATCGCTTCGAGAGCTTGCAACACGAAATAGAGGTTTGGAACGCGTTATTGTTAAGGTCTTGTCTTACCACCGTATCTAATCAAAAAACCCTTTTTCCCCCGTGTACTTACGATCGATTTCTACGACGGTGTAGGCACGATCCATGCCCTCCTCGTTGCTGGCGACACAGATGTACACGCCACCGTTGCTTGGCTGGGCGTTGAAGATGCGCAGCACGTTGCCGCTCTGTTGGACGTTGCTTTCAAACGTCTTGCCGCTAAGCGTCCACTTGACTGTTGGGTATGGTGTGCCGGTGGCTTCACACGAAAGCGAAAAGTCGGCCCCTTGCAGTACGACGTAGTTTTTGTTCAGTGGATTCACTCGTGGCGCCACCCTGCAATGGAAAGACGGTTGAGCCAACGGTTGTCATCGGTGTAAGCTCGTAAGCTCATCGTGCGACGCTTTGCCTTACTTGTTCGACGGTGGTAGCACATTGTTATCGGCGATGACTACATCCACCGTGGAGGTCTTGGTGCGTCCGTTCGGGAAGTACGCGGTACAGCTATACCGACCGGTGTTCTCCTGCGATGCGTGCTCGATGATGAGCATTTCGTTCCGCACGTCCGCGTTGCTGGGCAGCTGGCGCTCTCCCAGCTTGCTCCAGACAACCTGGGCCGTCGGCGAGCAGCGACAGATGAGCCGGATCACCTCACCCGGCTGTCCGTCGAAGCTGCTCGGCGAGATCTCTACGCGCTCCATCTCCGTGGGATAGGATGGCGGCAGGGTTGGGCCAACCGCTGGCCGTACGTACACGGTCAGCAGGGTGTCGGACTCACCGACGTCGTTACGGGCAACGCAACGGTACGTGCCAGCATCCTGCTGTCGCAGTGCGCTGAAACGCAACAGTCCACGTTCGGTGACCGCGTGGTATGGTAGGGGCTGATCGACTCGTTCCCAGGTAATGGTGGGTGTGGGATAGCCGGTGGCAGTACAGAGCACTTCGGCCGAGAGATGCTCGTCCTGGTCGATGAATGGCTGCGACAGAAGCACTGTCGGCTTGGCGGATCCTTGTTCTTGGGGAAGAATAGACATAGCACAGAGGGTAACAGAAATGTCATAGGGAATCCATCTTGCTGGGAAAGTGATCACTTACTGCTGACGTTGATGGTGACCTGCTTGTAGACGACTTCGGTACCACTGCTCGCCTTACACACGTACAAACCACCGTCCTTAATTTGGATGTTCGTAATCACTAGCGTGCCACCGTCTGTGTAGGCACTGTCCGGCAAGCGTCCATTCTTTCGCGTCCATTGTACATCGATCGGGCTCTGTGGGAGGGGATGATCTGGCTTAGCTTCCGAATCGCAACAGTATCAGACAAACTTAAGGGGCATCTTACCTGCGATACGACGTGATGCGCTGTACAGTCGGCACGGAAGTCTTCGCCAATTTCGACGATCTTAATCGACGGTACGTTGATGACCACTTCGATTACCGGGTTTCGTGGAGGTATAGTTGGACGAGTGTCGAGTTCTTTACAGAGGAAAGACGTAGCAAATGGAAGCATTAAATTTTGAACTCCAAACGGCGGGTGTTTTGGGGTAAGAATTCTTTGTTGGTGGCATGATTAACAATGTGTGCCTACTAATGCATTGGTTATATACTCGAGTAGCTAACGAGGTGTTGAAAGCGGATCATTGTTAGTTTGACACCTTTGACACGATATTGTTGTTACGGACTAAAATGTGTCTAATATTGGACTACTTGGTTGGTTAATTGAATGTGTTAATGGTCGCGATCGGAGGCGTTTAGTGTAGCAGTATGGTTAGCCCAACAAGCGCGTACAAAAAAAGTGTAGACAAAAAGAGATCGGTAAACAAAAAAAAAACCAAAAACCTTCGTTCGATCGCTTGCTCTTGTACATTACGCCAATCTCCACTCCCTCTGTATCACATTTTTGGTATTGATTGAAGATACCGTTCTTTGACGTGAACACGAAGGCATTTTTTGTGCAGTCAACTTTGGTAGGCGCCCTACTGTTAGCCGGTCTCGGACGTTTAAGTAACCCTAGATCATGATGCATGCGATGGATCATCATATCCCGTACGTTAGCGATGATTTGTGGTTTTGTTACAGATGCAGAGTAGATGCATGTATGTGTGCGTGTATTTTTGTATGTTAGAAGGATGAGTTGTAAATAAGAAAATCAAGATGAGAGATTATGTGAAACCCATGGAAATTATCTTACCATCATGGAAGCAACCCGTTTAGTGTGTTTGTGTGTAAATTTTTAGTGATTTTTTTTTTGGAAATGTAAGACATTTTGAAACGATTGTCTGCAAAACGCAGCGTTACCCAGAGTGCATTATGTGATTAAAGAAATAGAAATAGAAGTGAACAATATCCCAAGGTGAGGCGTAATGTGAAGAATAAAACATCGTAAGGCGAATGCCAGCTTCATTGCATGCGATCATCCGTTGAGCGAGGGGGGGATCGACATGAAAAATCAAAATACTTACGGTTGTCACAATTGTCACCGCTGTACCCTTCTCTGCAGTTGCACACAACGACACCGCGGTTGTCCATCTGGCACGAGTCGGCATTCTCGTAATTGCACGGGCAGGGCTTGCAGGCACCGAGCAAACCGGCCGATCGATCGTAAATGTCTCGATAGTGCAGATCCTCACATTGCTGCAAGAGTGCGAGCAGAAAACGGCAAAAAGTTTAGCCAATCTCCACTCAGTTTGGAGTTTCTTCGTTAATCCGTTAGCTCTTACCTCGCAGCTAGTGCCACGATATCCCGGAGGACAGCGGCACATTTCTACTTCCACCGCCGGATAGGGCGTGCGCGTTGGTATAGCCGTGCCGAGGGTAATATCACTCAGTCTAGACACCGAGGTGGATTCCTTGGTGGTGGCACGGATCAGAATGTGCTCCAAGTTCGACAGCACGGTCAGCATATCACCTCGTGAAGCTGGGTACGAGTTTCGGCGGTTGATAACGATCCAATTGTGCTCAACCAGCGGTACGGCGTAGGTCTGGAAGAAATATCCAATATCATGAAGCAATTTGAGCTCCGCTCACGACTCACGATTACTTACACCATCGTCGTAATACTCGCGAGACCAGGCCAGCTTCATACCACTGCCGATCAGGATGATGTCCTGATCAGCCAGCGGACGGCCACCCTCGACGTACTGCGTGACGGTGAGATTCGCACCGTACGAGAGGACCTGTTTGCCCAGCACCAGGTTCGGCAGGCTCCAGTAGTACGTTTCCCGATCGCGGACCGTGTAGCTGATCTCGTTGATGCTCGGGTTGATGGCGAAGTTTCTGCTCTCCAGCAGCGTACCCTCCCGATCGGTCAGCGTGATCGTGTTGTCGAACGCGTCAACAATGACCGGCAGCTCCTCGCGGTACAGGTTGGAGCTGCCGCACGATTTCGTCACGCCGGAGCAGAAACACTCCACACAGCCCGTTTCGTGCTGCGTGCCGAGACCGAACGAACCTTCGCGGCACTGGTCGCACCGACGGCCCTCGACCAGCTGCTTGCACTCGCAGCCCCGCTGACAGTTGCCGGTAAAGCCACGCACGTCGCACTCGCGACAGTCAAACGACTGGTCCGGCTGGCTGAGCGTGCAGTCGTAGCGCGAGCCGACGGTCGCATTGCCAACGTACGGTGGGCGGCACAGCTCGCAGTTGTTGCCGTACGTGTTGTCGCGGCAGTTGACGCAGGCGCCGGTCTGCGGGTCACACTCATCCGAATGGCCGTTACAGGCGCACGGTTCGCAAATGCCCAGATAGATGCCCTGGTCGCCCTTGTAGTAGCCGGGCGCGCAATCCTCACACGACAGCCCAATGTGGCCGGTCGGACACTGGCACTGCTCAACCGGCCAGGCCCGGGCGCCAGTCGCGTACGGTGAGTCGCGAGCAATGTCCAGACTCACGTACGACAGGGCTGCCTCGTTCGAAACCGTGTTGTAGGTTGCCTTGATGAAGATATCACTAACGTTCGCTAGTGCCATCAGCAGGTACTCTCGCGTGGCCGCATTGCCATCCTCATAGTTTTGCCACTCGTCCTCCACTATCGACACCGAGTGGGTGTTTGAGCCGTACGGAGAAATGGGGCTGTTGGTGCGATAGTGATGCAGCTTAATTTTGTTGCCCTGCGTGAACAATAAAAACGGGAGACGAGAATTAAAGTTAACAACCACGGAACACATAGCATCGGAATATTGCCTTCCTAGGGACACTTACACTATGCAGCACGACGTCCGGAGAACTGTTGCGTGAGATACCGCCCGAAGAGTGGGGAGTGTAGCGCAGCGTGTAGTTCAGATGGCCGCCAAACGAGGTTAGCTTGTTGCCCAAGAATCTGGAAGCAAATGAAAGGTTGGACTTAAAGTACATCCGTTTTAGGTCGTTTTTGCGACACCCGTTACATACTGGTTGGGCAGCCGCCAGTAGAAGGTGTCATCGCTGGCGCCAAAGTTGCGGTACACGATCTCCCGGTTCGACACGGGCAGCGCGTTGGCCACGATCGACGGGTTGGTGTAGTCGGAAATGAGCGAGAACCCGGACCGGCCGTCCGCGAACGAGGCGTGGATGGTATCGCGGACCCAGGTGGTGCTGCTGCACACGTTCGTCAGCCCCATGCAGAAGCACTCGACACAGCCCTTCTCGTGCATGTAAAAGTGCTGGGCGGCGCATCGATCGCAGTACGTTCCTTCGATGCCCGGCTTGCAGTAGCACCGTCTGTCCGAGCCGATGCGTTCCGTGCCGAGCGCGTTACAGTTCGTT
>VTWG01000657.1:0-46064 GCA_008817895.1 Anopheles fontenillei
TAAGGGTGGGTCAGATTCGTTCGGACCGTCAGGATAGGCTTTTTTTATGTTTTATTTTTATTGAGTATGAACGATTCAGAAAGTTTCACCGACAGAAACATATTTATTTACTACGGCATCAGGGCCTACTAGGGGTCAGACTCATTTTTAATTTATTCTAGTACATCATGGCAATTATTAAAAAATAAAAAGCGGTATGACCAGGACCTAGATATGAAGATATTCAATAAAAACATGCCAAATGTCCGTAATTTGAAGCATAACGGTACTCCTTGGCCTTACCGTACAGGAAAGATCTTTGAATCGCTCAGCAGTTTTTCGGTTCAATGCAAGAGGAAAACTGCACGCAAACCCCATTGTCAGTAAGACCGTCGTCCTGTTGACCCAGGAGGACACTGCCCCTCAAAATGTGTTGTCCGGACGTAAATATAAGTTAAAACAAAAAGGTTTTGAGGCTGTCCGGAATATGAATCAAAACGTCCGTAATTTTAAACATGAGTTCGAAACTGTCCGGAATATGAATCAAAATATCAGTGTTTCGAGTAAAGTTATTGGATATCTTAATTGCTCACTTGTAGAAGGTTTGCTTCAGTAAAATGGGTTATGCTGGGGTATGACGAATTAAATATAAATTAGTGATAAATTATGACACGTCAAAAATGCCTTAAGTATCCGAGATTCTAAGCAATACTGTATTATAAAATGTGTAAATAAACAACTTTTTGTTTCTCGTACGATGCAGTTTCAGATGACTTACGAATTTAAATTAAATGAATGAAAAGAAGATTTCAAAGTTGTGGACATTGTTTACAAATTTCAAATCATGCTTTCACGATTAAGCAAATGGCGTTTTAAAATGTTTTACAATATAAATGTAATTTATGGAGATAAGCTCTGTGCGACTGATCATAATTCTTCATTACATTCATACTTAATACTCAATGGGCAACCACAACAGTGCACATTTCATTTAACTTCTTACATTTACACTTGATCATTGAATAGATCTTGATAAAAGAAGCGTGTATGTTATAGCAATAGTAATCGTTTAATTATTTTCGTGGGGCTTAAATTTTGGTAAATAATCAAATGATATAATTAACATCGGCATGAATATGCGGCAGCTTGAGTGATTCGCAGAAACCTCAACCGTTTTTTAATGTAGCCCAGCGCAGCTATAAAAGGGCTCACTTGTGTTTGAGCTTTGTTTTGAACCGGCTGACTCTTTAAACCACTGACCCCAAATGACACCGTATGAAACGACCCAACAACCAGGCCCGTACTTACCTCATAATGGAAAATGATGTTCAAATTGCAGACAAAACCCATTGAGCGTCGCGAACCAAAGGAACGCCAACCATTACGCTCATAAGTGCTGGCACAATGACTCCCATTTCCTTGTATGCCAGTGCACCGGAGCTCCATTTTATTCTAAAAAAAATGAACCAGCACCCAGACAGCACCCGGAATGAAATGTCAAAAGCCCTGCGCGCACACACGCACACCACCATGAGCAGCCATGCGGTGATGGAATGGTGTATATGGTATCCGCACGGTAATTATAAAACAGCATTTTCGGTGGCCGCGAATAACCGAAATGCATAAACCACATTCAGCAGGACGCGGCACCGAAAACCAGAAAAGCCCGCACCGTGCCAAATGTCACGGCCTCCTGCTCGCTCGCTCACAGCATTCATTACGAGCGCCCTTTATTGGAGTTTTACTACGTAATTACTTAATCAAGTGATGATAATTTTTATCAGAGCCACATTCGGGGCCGCGGTAGCTTGCGAATAGTTACCATACCGTGCGGAATACACACACAGACACACACAGGAACAGGGCCACATTTTGGCTGCGGCATTGGGATGGGAAGGCGAGCATGGCGAACGGACAGAGTGGGTAAGAAAAAAACAGGAAATAACCTACCCACACGGCACTGTGCTGGCAACCTAGAGGCCAGGGTGTATTCTGCCATCATTAAGCAAAATGATCCAATTGCTTCTCGCACCATAATGAGCTTTCGCACGGTGGATGTGCGGCGGGGACTCGGGAGGATTGCTGAAATAGCTTTAATTCGGTGCTGACACGCTTGTGTGTGTGTGTGTGTGCATTTGTGTTTTTTTTGGCGGAGAGGAAAATACGTTCTCCGGCCAACCGGGTGGATAAGTGTTGCGGTTTGAATCTGTTCTCGCTGCAAGCTTAAGGAAAGGCAAGTAATTAAGCCGTATATTTTCGGATATTAAGTCGCTGTGCGGTGGGTTTCGATTACAGCGGGCAAGCTATTATGGGTCCCCCTCCCCTCGGGTTTCGTAGTGTTTACGGTTACGGGCAAGTGGTTTTTGTCTCCTATTAGCGTTTGTGAGGCATCGAATAGGCGATGAAGGGTTGTTTAACTTTTTAATAATCATGTTGTTGGGGACTTGTTGTTGTTGGGCCGGTCTGGTGGTACAGTCGTCAACTCGTACGACTTAACAACATGCCCGTCATGGGTTCAAGCCCCGAATAGACCGTGCCCCCATACGTAGGACTGACTATCCTGCTATGGTAACAATAAGTCACAGAAAGCCAAGCTCATTTCACCAGTGGGTACAAGCAGGCCTTGACCGACAACGGTTGTTGAGCCAAAGAAGAAGAAGAAGAAGTTGTTGGGGACTGTCATCAATTATTTTAAATGTGCATTTAAACTATTTTATTCATAAGGAACGGAATGTTTTGATGAAATTAATGTGGTATGAATTAAACTAATCTTTTTTTTTCATTGTTGACACGAAGATGCGCCCGTTTAAGACAGAAGAGTTTTAGCTATGTTTTTAGTAGTCAGTTTTTTTTTAAATTTACTTACCCTTGTTATATATTTAATGACACTAGGAGTAGTACATTTTGACTTCAGAAGGCGCTGCTCCAAGATTACATACATTTTCAATGAATGCTTCCAATTTTTTTTCAATGCATCATGACTCAATAATTATGTTAAAATGTGTTTAACCAGTTCTACGTTGTATTGCCTGCCTCCTCTTATATTTGAATCAAATGATTTTTAAGTAACTAATCAATCAAATTAGTCATGAGACCTAATCAAAAATAGGTAAGAATGAATATACAAATCTTGCAATGGATTTAACAAATTCCTCTGGAAACCCTGTAAAGAAGTACCGCTCATATTTTACTGTCATATTTCGGCTTTGTTTCATACTATTTGTCGTTTCGCTACAGTGAATACAACATTGGTACAGTGAACCAACAACCAACAAGGAACACCACTTGATCAGTGTTGCCAAATGCCATCGTTTCACTCACTAACACTGAAACTAACTAACTGAAACGAAGTTCAAGTCAGCTCACGTACATAACTGTCAGGGGTAAAACTCAAACATTTGGTTGACCAATCACATGCTTGGTGACATTTTTTGTACCACCCAACTCCTGGGCCACTCACTTGGTCAAGACATTTTCTCCCTATGATAATCACGACATTCTTGCGACATACTTGGCACTTTTTCTGCTTTGATGGTCTGTTGGGTAGAATGATGACGCATTTGATCTAGAAAGTATGCTCATTTTGTTGGTTGGTGTCACTCGTACACACCGCATATCTGGCATGGCTATCGTGATGATCATCGACAGAAAATGTCGCGACCAAGTGACTGACCAAGTGTTGGTTGCACAAAATGTTACCAAGCATGTGATGGTCGCACCAACTGTTTGAACATCTTTTCTGATTATCACAATAGAGTATATGATGCTGACATGGATAATGTTTCAGTCAGATTTTTTTTTATGGGATACACAGTGGCATTTTGCAGGGCCGCAGCAAAGACATAAAAGAGTAGATATTAAAATTTATTTCTAATTTTCTCATTTCTTTAATCCATTTACCAAACAAAAACTACAAAACACAATGCCGTTTAGTCAATAATTACGACCTTTGTTTCTTTTATTTTCTCACGATTGTTTGTCAATTCGCTTTGTCGATTCGCTTTGGGGTTTGTTCACTTTACAGCAGTTTTATATAAATGTTACAAGTATAAATGTAAATAAAACAAAACATTCCATTAAAAACAGGAAACAATGTTAATGGGCCTGCTCGGCGAGCTGAAGAAGAATAATGTGGGAAAGACATTGCCGCTTGCTTGCCCAGTCAACTATGTCTCTTTTCTTCTACGCACGGTTACGCTTTCCGGCCCGGTTCCGTGTGCTTATTGGTGGTATTGATTGGTTCAAATGTGTGTTTTTTTTATTCCTGTGCTTGGTTCGGTACGCTCTTTGTGCGTTTCCGGTGTTTCCTTTCGCTTTGTTGACTGTTATCGTAGCTTTTATTCTTTGAATTGTTCTTAGAACTTGTTATTTGTTTTGACGAGCGTTCGAAATGAGCTACACATTTCTGTTTCTGTTTTTTTTCTTCCCTTGTGCCATTGCATTGTTTTGTTCGCAACAGTTTAATACGTTTTATTTGTTTTCCTGGTAGTTGTGCTTCTTTCAGCGCGCTTTTTTGTATCTAAACGAAGCAAAATATAGAAACTAAACCATGCAAGCTTCCACCAGCATACACTAACACTGACTGTTTTCTTCATCTTACCGCTTTTAAAGTGTTTTGTGGTTTATGCTGCTGAAATGATGAATCTATTCGTTTTGTTTCCAAAACAAATCTATAGCTTTCATTTAGACGTAACCATAAAAGCAACACCCGACATGTTATACGCTTGTTTCTTACTAGTTTTTCTTCTTCTTCTTCTTCTTCTTATTCTTCTTCTTCTTGTAGTTTTCTTTTCTATACATTGGACGTACAAGCTTCGTTCATTTCGCAAACGCTCCTTCTGTGCATTCCGTTTGGATAGATTGGCTGTGTAGTTTTTTTCCTTTTCTATTTCATTGACGTTGTGTTTTGTTTCTCCTCGCCGTTACGAGTTTAAGGAGGAGTGTGATGTAGAACAGTTTTTAGAAAATTCTTCCTTGTTTACCTTTCTATTAGCAGTATAGCTTTTCACAGTTCACGGTTGAACGGTTTCTATGCTGTATGTTGAAAGATGTGGTAATCTGCTCGGGATGGTTGCTGATTAAATGTATCCGATTTCCTTCAGTAGTTTGTTTTTTCTTCTCCCTTAAATTGTCATTTCTCCTCAAATCCTCTTCAATAAACCAGTGCATTTCAATAGAAGTGTGAAATTGTTTCCCATCTCTGCTTCTTTATTCTCGCTTTCCCATATCTTTACTTGCCACAGTTTCGTTTGACGAAACGTGATCAAAAGTACGCTTGGTTTGTTTTATTTCTTTAAAAAAAAACACTATTTGCAATATACATATATTGTATATCTATACTATACGAGTTGTGCTGTAGTTTTCATTTGCTCAAATCTCCCCAACGCACTCCCCCTGCCAGTATGTGCGGAACTGGTTGTTTGTGTTTACTTGCTTAGTTTTCTGCTTCCCTTTTTTTATGCATACATTATTTTTCTTCTTCTCCTCCCTCTTCGTTTTCTTCTTCAAGTGTTCATAAGGCATCAAATTTTTCCATGCATGCACCATTCACACAAAGTTTCTCCATTCACTCGCACACAGACTGCACACGCACGTCGCACGTGTGATTGTATTGCAAAAAACACAATCACAAGGTTTCCTTTTAGTTCCCTATTCACAATTGGTTGTATAAAATAGCTGTGTGTATGTGTCTGTGAGTAATTTTCTCCTTAACGTTTATCTCTTCCGTAGGGATTTGGGATTTGGGGGTTGTATTTGGAGGATAATGGTTTAATCTTTACAGTGCAATGGTTTGAGTTCCGCGTTCGATTGCCTCTTGCTGCGGCTGCTTAAGAGTTAAATTTCCTATCGGTTTGTTCGTCGTTCGATTTGCAATCGAACCGGTGCCGAAAACGCCATCCATTTTGTGTGGACGACTGCAAGTTAAATATCTATGTTTTTGTTTTTTTTATTTTCTGTTGTTACTTGAAATATCGACTCGATCATATGCATAATAACTTTTTACAGCTTTTTTCTTTCCACTCTCTTTCTCTATCGCTCTCTGTATATTTTCATACACCGACGCGTTCAATCCGGATGTTACAAAGTTTGAAGAAGATTTATGATGAACAAAATAGTACAAAAGCTGTTAAACACTGCGCTAAGTATCGAATAAATAAGATGTTATCAAATACGTACCAAGGCAACAGCGGTAGTCCTGTTGGAACCCACCTGGCAATGGAAAACGTAAGCAAACTTCATGATCTGGCGCCTACATTTATGCAATTCACATAAAAAAATGCCTTTTTACGTATTTGTTAACAACTTATCAATCGTGTTTTGCCATTTCAAAAGGGTTGCAGTGAAAAATGGAATACTGGACATCTTTGAAGTAGGTGTTTGGTTTGTGTGTATGTATAACCGTTAGTTTAGTTCCTGATCAGTACCGTTTTGTTTGTGTTGAGAATTGAAATAGAACAAAATATAATATCAATTTTCTTTCCTTTCCCATTTCGCAACAGGAAAAACGATCAAAAACCTTTAAGTAAGTTTGCTAAACATGACTGACGAAAAAAAACATGAATTCCATCTTTTTGGTTAATTTTAATTTTGGTTCCCTAAATCATTCTCAGTTTTGTGTGTTTGTTAAACGTTAATGACTCTGCTTGTTGGTAACTAAGTTTGCTTAGGTCTTGTTTTACGAGCTCTGAACTGATCTGCATAGTTGACAGCTTCATATTGTGCAACGAGTTTTAACTGGTTTAAACTCTCCCATCGAAGTTGTACTTAAAAATAGAGACATTGCAACACAAGCGTAACCTATCGCTTTCCCTACAACATTGATTGGTTGCAACGAGTAGCAGTAAGTTTAAAAGCTTGCACTCATATTAAACTAAACGAATAGCTACGACTGAGGGTTGTATGACACACTTCGGTACTTTAATAGTTCCATCGTTCTAACTTACCAGCCTACACGCACATTTAGCAGCTTTGGAGTTGGGACTATCACGTTGACGAATTGCGCGCACATACACTTACAAATACACACAGACACACATACGTACTCGGATGTAAACCTACTTCTGTGTTTTGTTTTTTTCTTTTTCGTTTGACTGTAATAAAATAGAACACAACAGAACAACAAAAACCGACCGGCTGGGTGCCAGAATGATGGCATCACGATCAAGTGGATGGTAGCCAACCGACCTGCTTAGCTGTGTATGAAGTTAAGGTGCAGCCGGCGGTTCCGGATCTCGACGTCGGTGTACTGCTTCAAGCTCATCTACAAGAGCGTTGAGGTGAAGATGAGTAAAATCGTCACGACGGTCGCCAGCACGCTTGTGGTCGTTCGTAGCGGCACCGGAAGACTGCTGCTAGCGCCGTTCGTTTCGGTCGCGTTAAAGCCTGCATAGCACGGGAAGAAGACGAAAGTAGAAGAAAAAAAGGACGGTTTAGAGTCACGAAAGCAGTGAACAATAAAACAGAAAATTTTACAAAACAATTACAAAAAATAGGTCCAATCAAACTAAATGTAATAAAATAATATAAAAACGATTAGAAAATGTTAAAAAGATGAAGGGAAATAAAAGAAAAACACATTCCTGACGTTTCAGACAATTTGTTGCTTATCTTCAAAGAGTTTTGAGACTATTTAGGCGTAAAAATTAGTCCGTTTTAGTGTTGGAAGTAGTGGTTTTACTCAGTACAGCAATTTAACCTGCCCAAAGCTCATCCGTGAGTCGGTTGGTCCCGCGCGCGCAGTTCGGCGACGACCATTGCGAAAATAAGAGACACTAAAACTATCTTAACTATAATATTTTCGAATCTACCAATACTGTAGCCAATACCGGTCGTTTCGTTGCCCGCACTTCCGCTGGATACGATCGGGGGGCTGTCGGGATCTGAATGACGCAACGACGAATGTTTAAGGGAATTTAGATAAAAGAAACATATTCATTGGATATTCAGTATCGTTGATGGTTTTTAAAACTAAAATGAATTTAGAGCAAAGCTTGATGGGCTTTTTACGTTTCCAATGGGTTATGATGAGCTTTAATGTGGTCGTTGAAGTCGAACTAAAGCCGGTTAGCGTGATGGTGAATACGTTTTAATACGTTTTCTTTCCTCACAAACAATCACAACAACGAAACTGCACAATGTATAGATGAAACCATAAAGCAGGGTAATGAAAATCAAGCGAATAACATGAAATCTTGTGATGGTAACAAAACAAAAACAAAGAAAAAGATTTAACCAATTCACCCACTGCCATTTTCAGCAGGCTTTGAAATGCAAATATGTACGAACAAAAAGCACAACTAAACAGTGAAACCAAAATTAAGCTTTCACAACACAACGAAACGAAGAAGTCGGAAAAAGCAGCATCCCGGCAGCGGCAGGGCCTGCCTGAGCGAGTGCCTTACCCTTCTTCTGTAGGTTTTCCGGTGCCGCTTGCAGCATTTCGACCGTCGTCGTGGTCGCCACCGTAGTGGTAGTGGTTTTGAGATGCGATTCTGGAAGCGGTTTATTGTTAGATTTAGTTTTGCGCGCTTTAAAGGAAAGAGGTGGAATTGTTAGAAAGAAGAAAAGAGGAGGAAGAAGAAGAAGAAGAAGTACCGATTGTGATAAGAAAGGAAAGATGAGAAAGGGAAAAGGGAGTGGATGGTGGTCGTGGTGTCGATACGAGAGCCACGGGGGTGGATGTGCAGGGATGTGCGTGTGAGCGAGAACGAGAAAGAATGCGTTAGTGGATGGAAAGATGAGTAGAAAATGTTAGTTAGATAAGGTTTGAGATGGTTGTGATGTTTTATGTTAGCGAAAAGCACAGATAGTAAGGATAGAGAAGGGAAGGAAAGCAAATAGAAATTATCTACATAGTAGAAAACGCTACCAATTTAAGCTTATTTCATGCTTGCAGGTGGGCCAAAGGTGTTGTGAGTGTTCAAGTTTCATATATTAAATTATCTGAATCATGCAATAGTGTAACAATGTGTGTCTGTCAGTCTAGAATGTTGTAAAATTGCGTAGAAAGAACTGTTGAGCTCTTGATATTGATCTCTTTCTCAAATAATATGCTAGAGATTAAAAGTACTTCAGTGTTTGTCAAAACTCTTATTAAATCGTAATAAAATCCTTACTAGAAATTGTGCAAAAATATGCTATGTTGGATTTGTTGGATGTTGGCGCCAAAAAGTATGCAATTTACTTTACATATCGTGCATAATTATGTGTATCAAGTTGCTCACAGCAAACTAGTTTGTTGCTGTTCTAGAAAACAAAGATTTTTTTTTGTATTTTTGAGATGTTAAAATCGTGATTAACTGCCTAAGAATGCAATCGTTGGTAGAATGTATATATTTATTGATACATCATCGGTTGAAAAATCTTAATTAATTATATAATTATTTACCACTATACTCTAATATAGCCTCTCAATTTTTTCAGTGATTTCTTCACTTCTTAGCATTCATTGAAAAAGATAGAATAGCGCAATAAAACCATTTCAACACCCCTTAAAAACATTCACTATTATGAAGAACATAATCCAATAAAATGAAAGCCATTGTGAGAGGACAGTTTGCATCGCAGAAACTAACCGTTCGTTAGTTTGTTAGCGTTGTTTTGTGTGTTAATAAAACGCACCGCCATTCCCGGTTGGTTTATGCTCACCGATCAAAAGGAAGGAATATTTATTGCTTCAAAGAAAGCATAATCACAATAAACGGGCACCGGCCGGGGGAATGAAAGAACCTCGGGTAATGGTTCCGAGAGCGTTTATGGACAATGAGCATTATCTCATCTGCTCCTTAATCTGCAAATCTTCAGCAGAACATCGCTGCTGGATAGCGCAATCACGGGCACGAATGGGGATCGGGCCTTTAGCAACATTATTTACTGATTTACTACGAACGTTAACAAAGCACTCGAATAGAATGCACTTTTGCATAAGGAGGACAGAAGTGGGACAGAAAGGTAGTGAGTGTGTGTGAATGAATAAGAGAGAGTAAGGGCAAATGAGCATAATGAGGCTGATGCTGGAATTGCATTTGATTGTATAGCCCGCTCGACCCAGGTCTGAGACCTTTGGGTTGTTTCCCATCGAGGAAGAAACAATTCTAACGGTACCAAGATCCCATTATCTTAATTAGTCCCATTTCCTCATTATCTTCTGTGGCGTTCGGTACAGCAGCTTATATTGCACTTGGCGCATTGTTTCAAGTGGGAGGGAGCGTTTCGAGATTATGGAACAGTTCTTCTTTTTCCCCGCCGTGTTGTTGATCACATTCTTTGATCGTGTTCTTCAGCTCGACGTGGTGTGGTGAGGAATACAAAACGGAAATAAAAATGGGATCACTGCTTTATTGCTGGTTGAAATTGATTTCTAGATTATTTTCTATCATTACGCTTTTGCTGCTGTGATCCTGTCAGCCAGACGAGTTTTGATGAGCTGCAGCTTAAGCTGCTCGGTGAATCATCGCTCGAAGCTGAAGCAGACGTTCAGACGTGGGCGAGCAGTTAGGTGTGTGGATTATGTCGACGTAGTTGCAAAAGACTGATGAATAATTAAAATTTGAGATTTGCTAGCATTCATCGTAAAACAATCGAGCATTGATTGTTTGGTGTTGGTAAATATCAACTTTTTAGCCGACTATTCGTGGATGTTCTTATTGCATAAACGATTTAGTGAATTTTGAAATTTGAGGAAAAGTTTAATATTGTTATGTGTTGTTATTTTTGTACTATTTTTATCATTTTAATAATTTTGTGAGTGTTTGTTTAATGCTTTATTTTCTACTTCGATAACGTTTTAGAACAATATTTTTTGAAAGAGCATATGTTCCCTTTTTTCGGTTTTGCATAATGCCTAAATGTATGCATTTTATCAATAACTTTGTTTTAGGTGTAGTTTAGATTGCATTCGTAGATAATTAATTGCGATTTTTAGATCTTAACAATAAAACATAATTCTAAGTTTTCTAGAAAATAATCTTTTAAACAGCAAAATGTTATGTATGTACTAGTGTACAAACTAGTTTGCTGAGTGCAACCTGATACATGTAATTATGTACGACATGTAAAGTTAATTGCATACAGTTAGGCGATTATTTAGTCGCAAATCCAAAATTTTGGAAGGATGAAAGAATCTGTTATAGTCGATTAGAAAGGACTTTTTTTAATACAATGAACCAAATCTAATGCAAATTCTAATGAAAATCTAATGAACCTAATTAAAAAAGAATTCAAGAGGTTGTCCGCTGCATCTAGTACACACAAAAGCGCTTGTTTTTCATATATTCCTAAAATAAAAATCATTTCCAAACTTTATTCAAAAAGCTGTTTGTCTGTAAACAGTGTTAAGAACTTCACACTCATTGTGACGCCTTTTAAAAGAGAACAACAAATCAATACTCTTTTTCGCGCATAAATTTTCATTTCAAAGAGATTAACAGTGAGAGCATCTCAAAGGCATAAAGATACCTATTATACCATTTCTAGCATAAAGCCCATCAAAACAAAGCGTTAAAAGCGGCTGTTGCTGCTGTACCATTTTCAACACACTCTCACGTCAATGGTAGCATTTTGTGTGGTATCAGCGCATCAACCGGGAAGAAAAACAACCTTTTACTGCTTCAGCTCTACTCCACGTTCCATGTTTGTCCACTATCAAGCCGCTCAATCATCATCATCGGCATCATCACCATCTGCCGGCCTCGTCATTAGCCTACTCGGAGCAAATGTTGTGTTTTCCTCTTAAGCACCTTCATTTTGTGTGTGCGTGTGTTTTTTTTCTCTTCTTTTAGTCCTGTTCAGATTCGTTGGCGATTTCCATTTTCCCATCCCGAACCGTTCTGAGCGAAGTAAACGAGGTGGCAACATTCCTACATTGATAATGTGTTTGATACGAGGATTTCTCCACCCGGATGCTTTCATTTCTCGGAAACGGAACGGAATACACGCACCGTGCAGAGAAAAAGGTGTGGGTAGCAGAGAGGCCGCTGGAACTGTCCGCTCCCAAAGGAGACATAACTGGGCTGAGCGAAATCTGCTACCAAAAGTGTCTGAACGGTGTGGCAATGGAGAAGGGGGAAATCAATTCCATCGGATAAGGCGAATTTTATTGGTTTGGATGGGTTTTTTCGTTGTTGTTTTTGTTTGCGCGCTTCTCTCTTATCGAAGCACTAAGCGTTGGCAGTGGGGGAGGGTATTTCTTTTCAGAAGATTCCCTAATGTCCAGATGGTCTTTAAGATTTTGCTGAATAGCGGCCCTCTTTGCGACGACGGTGGCAGTTAAATAGACCGACCGATGGATCATCTACAGGAAGGTGAGACGAGCATCAGAGGTTCGTCTTGGTGGTCGTGTGTTTGAGTTAAGGATTGGTCGACAAGCGCTGGTTGGCTAGGTATTGTTTTACGGTTCCGGTTCTTAGTGCCGGAAGCTGCCGGAAAGGCTGAGCTAATCTGCCGCCGCTGAAGGCGCTGTTTACTTTGGGATACAGTGAAGAACTTTCTCGTTTCCGTTCGGTAACGGAAGGATTATTTCACATCATTGCTTGTGGAACGTTTTGGACGACATAAAAGAAGTGAACTATTCCAAGAATCGATGATGAAGGCTCGCAGCTCAGCATCCGGGTGTTTCTAATTGCTTTCCTCTGTATCCTGCTGTGGCAAATCCTCAAATATGCACGTGTCTGGGATCATTCATCTACTCGTGTATGACAGGTGTGCGTATTATACATACTCCCGATTTAGTGGACACATTCGAGCCAGTTGCTCTAGAGATAGAGAGAGCCGCACATGTCAAACTGCCCATTTGATACGCAAACAATGGCTGAAGAGCATCCGAGGCGGACCCGCTCGGTAAAGTCTGGACGAAAAGCGTCGACGGCACTGTCAGCGACAGCGAGTCTTAAGTCTTAAGGAGACGGGCGTGAAGGAAGCTAATTGAAAACAACTGGTGCGATTGAATCTTCACCCACAAGGTCCGTGCTAATGCCAAGACAATATAAGACCTCGTTGGAAGTACTACTCCAAAGGGCCTTAAAGCTTTGTCTCGGTGCATTTGTAGGTCCAGCTCGGTGATAGCAGCCACGCACTCGGCTAATTCCAGCTCGTCTCCAACAATTACTGCGCGGGGCCGTACGATACCCGGTCACGTATCTGCGAGGGGCCACATTTGCATGTTGCCGCGGCTGACGGCTCGCAATGAGCTCATGAGACGTCGCTGATGATGATGATGATGATGCGTTCGAGTTCAGTGTCGCAACACGGCCCACGCACTCGACACCGGCCACCGGTCGAATCTGATGTCCATTAAAGGAATCGTGGTTGCACAGGAAGTGGTCATCATTGTGTGTACGGACACTACGGTCAAAGCCCTGCCGTACACGCCGTACTGCCACGGTGACAGTTGCACCTTTTGCGGGAGCGTACCGGTATGCTCTTGCACACACGATGAGCACACGAGTCCCGGAATTGACTGCGACATCTCAATTAATCATTTCGCTTGCCCGAACCGCCGCACACAAACAACGCGGGGAAGTGTGCGCCCGATCGGCGTGTGCGTAGGTTTCACGTCATGAAGTCATCTTCCCGGTTCAGAGCGGACGGTCGAGTGTGTCTGTGTGTTGTGCGCTGATAAATGGCTTTTCCTTCCCATACCGAAATAGGGTGCTCTGTGGTGAAAAATTCACCACGCTTCACCTGGAAGTACATCGTTTCTTTGCGCGAGTCCGTAGTCCAATGTCCTGTCCTGTCCGGTGCACTCCAGTGAGTTTGTGTCGCGCGTTTAGAGTTAATGCTTCTCAGTCACACACACACACAAAGCACCAGGGAAAGGTTACCCGATATGATGATTAACTCGCTGTCATCTTTCATCGGACAGCAAACAGAGGGGATGCATCATACATAGGGGATCGGGGTTTCACAACGGTTGACATACATCTTCGGCACCAAAGTGGACATCTCCGGTGGCGGGCGAAAGATGTCTAATCAGAGCCGTGGGGTTCATGTTGCACGTTCGTTAGCGTGTTTGGTCGGCTGGATAAATTGAAATCCGATAAGTGACGTACGGGGGTGCCGTGTCGGCCTCTGTCAATCGTGGTACGCTTTCATGCGTGAGCCCTAGTTTGTCCTTTGACGTGTTTGGATGGCAGAGAAGATTTGTGGCACAATGGCAATTTGTTAAGGTTTGCGAAGGAATCATTTGTGTGATACATACTCTTTTTTTGCACTTCAGTCGGATATTTATTACATTTATTTGTATTACTGCTGTTGGTTGTGCTCAAATAGAATTTATCCACTTTTTGTTAGGTAAGCAAACACAAGAACATACATATTTGTATAATATTACATTTTGGCGTTAAATACATATTGCAAAAAAAGCATACATATTGCATACCCTTAGGCGATTTTTCAGACAAGTTAGGGCAATATCGTACACTGAAAAGTTTTAAGAGGGAATTGAAATATACGGAATTTAGCAATTGGTTTATTTATTGTTGCTTTCAACTTTTATTCCTTTTGCTTTATTCAGAGTAAAAAAAAATAAAATAAATAAAGTTAAAAATCTCATAGATCTCTGCAAGGATTTATCTTTCGTTGATCGTAAATATTCATTCGTCAGGTTATTTAAGTATAACAAACGAAAGAAAATGTAGTGACTTTTCGTAGCATTTTTTTGTTGTCTACCGAACGGCAAACCACCATCTGGTCACGTTGCAGCTGGCAGAACGTGCAACTCGCATCGCTCAATTAGCTGCGATTGACAACAACCTTTTGCGCTTGCATTGGGGCTGGCGTAAAAGCAGCGTAAAAGCTAGCCTGCCTGCTGAACCTCCTGACAATGACACTGACTGATTTTGTCGTGTCCAAAATGGCGCACGGTGTCACTGGCGCTGGCAGATCCGCCGTCGTACCGTTGTTGTTGACCAGCGAGCCAGAAGCATCAGATTTGCTTCCATTAATTATATAAAATTCCCCCCTCCCCCACAGTTGTTCCGTCATGGAAACCAGCTGCTTTACAAACGATGCGAGACAGCGTGGAGGGGGCATGAAAAAAAATCACACACACATTTTATGCTTTGAAAACTGTACAGGACCTTTTTGCTTTCTTTCGGCAGGAGCTTCAACTCCAACGCGTCAAACGGTGTATGCACAGCCTTAATGAGGTGGGCAACAATTTTGGCAAACGGAATGGCTTGGTGCTTTTTTTACTTCCTCTTTGTCTAACACACATACACACGCATAGTCGAAAACGCAAAGAAAGCCTTGACGGACACCATGATAGGCCATTGGACGTCGCGGCGCTCGCTTTTATTTACTAGAATGGATCGGGGGTAATTCATTAAATAAATTATCATCATCATGATCTGAAACGTTACAAAGGGGGCTGACATCCTACTCATTTATTCATTTCGTCCGGCTTTCTGCGGCATGCGGTCCTCTTGGGTTTGTGTGTGTGTATGTCGGTTTGTGGGCAAGGCTCCAGGGCAACAAAAAACGGAAAACCGTCCTTCAAAAACACCTTCTTTTCCATCAGTCCGTTTGGTAATGGTAATCACTACGGTTATGGTTGAGTTTTATTACACACCGTTTTAGAAAACTAAGGTTTTTGTTTTCTTCGATAGCGAAGCTTCAGTGTGAAAGGTCCAACTTTCTTTGCTATTCTAGCACGCGTCTTTTTGTGGCAAAAAGGGATAGATATTTACATTGCGCATCGGGTGTAGAAACGGCCCTATCAACCACCGCTCACATACAAAACCAAACAAACACGAGTGTCCGCAGTGTGCTGGTTAGTGTTGAGCCTATGGTTGTTTTTCTCTCTGTTTTCTTTCATTCCAGTGGTACTTTGGTCGAAAAATGGGCCGCACCATTTGCGACCGGGTGAAATAGGCTGTGAACTGGCCTGGGAGGATACGCAACAAAAAAAAGCTTAATATTTGGTACTAAATCCAACCACCCCTCTCCAGACTTGCTCACACCGGCCGCCCATCGGTTAGACGATGGTGTAAAAAGATAGTCGGACGGCTGGACTACTGCTAACGGGCAAAATTGGTAGTGTCTCGCGCCCGCACCCAGAACCGCATTGGCATAATTAGTCCGTTAAGGCTGTAGTGTGGACCGAGAACTAAATAACAAACAACAGACAAAAAAAAACAACAACAAAAGAACAGCAAACTAATTCCTCCACTGCAGGGGCTTACGGTTAAGGGTCAGCACGGTTGAGTGGACAGTGTTTGTAGAGAAATGAAGTGCGGCAACCATTAACGGTTCCGATAGGGTAGGATAAAGATCCATGGTACTGCTGGGGGCTGCAGGGAGCGATGCTTTGCGTACGGCACCGGGGCGTTGAGTGTTTGCAGTTGAAAATTAATTTATTAGAACGATTTAAGCTGCCCTGTTATCGTTTAATGCACTTCAATTGAGTGTATTTCGGAGTTTGTCACTAGAGCATTTGTTTTGGGGACTATGCCATTGGTGTGATGTACTTTTCAAGTAAAACATTATTTTGCATGTTGTAACACACATTTTGTCATGAAAATTGCATACGTTTAGGCGTTATTGTCGATATTTTTAGGTTTTATTTCAATAGCCGAAAGTAAAGCAGAGTTACATTCACAAATACCATATTGCTACTATAATTAATGTATTATGAACGAAATTTCACAGATCGTAATGAAAAAAAAACAAGCCAAATTCTCGGAAACAGTAGTGATAACATTGCTCATATAGTTAAAAAAATTCAAGTGCTCCAAGGTTATAGTTAAATATGTTTATTGAATAGTTGTAGTGAGTGGCGAGTTTGTAACTATACCAAGACACAGGCAGAATGTTTTACTTGTTAAACGTTTTAACCAATCAATATATTGCATACTGTCAGGCGCCAAATAGGCCGTCGATGTGTTATTTTTACACAAACTCTCTAAATTAAAAACAGTTTATTGCCAAAGATTTGGCAATTTACCTCTTTGATTTTATTAAACATGTTACATTATAAAAATAAGAATTTTTAAAAACATTCTACAACGCAATAACAACCCGTGCAATGTTTGCCAGAGCAAAAAAGAGAAACGGTATGCTCCCAAGAACAATAATTTTAATTTTGCTCTTAAAGGTGAAAGGAATCTACAACAATTCTACCATGCCATCCTGTACCGTTGGTCCCAACAAATGCCAAACAGTACCAGCCGGGAGAATTGCAGACGAGAACGCCCCTAATTGAGATAAGTAGTGATGAATGTTTTAATTAGCCACTGTTGTTAAGTCCTTGAAACTGACGCCCGCCTTGCCATGCCACGCGGGCCTGTACCCTCGGTAGCTATCGTTCCTTCGGTTGTGTTGTTCAGATTGTGTTTTGGTTTTTAATTTGCACTCCAGCCTCATCCTCCGTTTGCGAATGGGCTTGCTTTTATTATTTTATATTTTCCTCCTCCTTATTTCTTTCCTCATTTCTTTACTTCTTGTTTGTGTGTCTGTTTTTTTCGCATATTACTGCACCTCAGCACAAATAAGAAGCGGGCGGCGAGTGTGGGTGAGAAAATTTTCATTTCGCCCTGGTGTGGAAAATGCAATCGCCGGCCTCAACTTACCGGGGGCAGGGTGCGCTAATTAACTTTCCCGACCAAAAACCGGGCTGCCTCACCACCGCCCGGCAGCATCATCGGGGAGAAAACAATTTTCATTTCATCTGTACGGCCTGCAAGCGGGGCTGCTATTTTTCTCCACCTCCAACCAGCAAGGCCTCAAGCAGTGCTGGACGGTGAGCGTCTTGGCGGTTGAAGCTCAGGAGGTTTTTTTTTCTTCGCTTCAACGCCACCCACTGGCCAGTTGAGGCTTTTTCGGAAGGAGATTCTTAGAAAAACATAACTCCAAATGTTACAACGAAACAAAACTGGAAACTTTTCAACAGCAACCGTTGCGCTACAAAACAACACACACACACACACTTGTGCTTGTGCCCTCTTGCAATGTGGTGAAAATTGGAGAAATGGCTTGACCAAACTTGACCGCTGGCAGAGAAGCGAGCTCAGACAAAGATAAAGGAGTCGGAAACAATAATTCACCTCTGTGCTTGTTTCTCAAATAGGAAGTCTGAACCGAGCGAAACTGTGGTGCGTGGTTTTGCACCCGAAGGTGTATTTTTCTCGACACAAAAAGCAACCGCGCTAAGATCGTTTGTGCGTAGCGTAGCAGCCTGAAGGGGTTTGAAAACTCTCTTGCTCGGAAAATAAGGAGCAGTGTGAAACATTTATAATTTTGCCTTTCTTCTTCAGCTTTCACTTTTTCTCCTGTCGGATCGCGTACCAGATCTTCACCGTATGGTCAGCCGTCCGCTTGAACTGGACACCATGATGATGGTTTCAACTAGCCTGCGCTGGCTCTCAGCGTTGGCAAGCTCGCCCGCTCGCTCCACCCGTAGCGTTGTGGTGAAATTTTCATTTTTCTGCTCGCACCGTTGTCGGGTAATGAGATGAGTGAGGAAAATGGTAAGGCCAAACCGCCTGTCGGATCCTTTTTCGCAACGAGCTGCAAGACGTCTGTTGGAAATATCTGTAATTACGTTTTTTCTCCCTTCCCTGTTTGCTTCCGCATGCCAGGCTGTGTGGAGAAGGACAACGCAGCCCACAGGACCCGTTGCAATGTGATCCGTTGCAAAATGGTTGCGGTGCAGTCTAGTGCACGTGAGCGAAAATTGCAAAACGCGTAAAGTGGAGGCATTTTGCGGGCAAGACGAGCGAGTGAGCAGAAATTATCAGCCTTGGATGGAATGGGGCAAACTGCTCAATTGGGAACTGTCATCTAGCACTCTGCCATGGCAGCGGCATGACAAATGAGTTTGGTGGGAAAGTAATTTGCAGCTGTGCAGCGTGCAGCAAACTTGTGCAGTGAAGCACATGGTTTTTCATGCTTCCCGTACTACAGTGGCAGGTTTTTCCAAGAATGTTTGCATGTTTTTCGCAGTGGTGAACTTTTGTAAGTAGTTTGATAACCGTTGCCACGTTAGCAAGGTAAACGGCAAGGAGTCTTTAATAGAACTTGTCATAATGGTGCATCGCCTGAAGGTATGCAATCTATAATTTTTATGGTTGATTTTACAAAATTAATGCATTACGTTTAAAATTTGACAATATATTATATTTTGCGTGGTTTTCAACACAGATTACTGCTTATCAACTGACTAGATAAATTTAAAAATAACAAAAATAAACAAAACGTCTTTCAGATTGCATATCTTTAGGCGAATAATTATATCATTATACTGGTATATTGTGAGGTAGCAGCCTAAAGGTATGCAATTTAAATGTTTTCTTCGATGCTACAAAAGTATTGCGTTATGATTAAAATTAGAGTATGAATTATTTGTTCGATAATTTTCCACACATAGAAGCTTTACGGACCAGATAAACTTAAAAATATAAATTAACATAACAAAACGTCTTTCAAATAGTATATCTTTAGGCGAAAAATTATATCGCAGAGGTTCTTGTCTAGTAACTAACGGATGGTAACAGAATTATATTTCAATAACCTTCGATCCTTTCCAGTTCAATAGATACATAAAGCATTGCAACATCAACCGAATCTATTTCCCCTACGTTGCATCATAAAAATCTCGTTAAAAAGAAATTTAAGAATTCTGCGGAAAATCCACCCATCCGATATGACGAGCCCCGCAATGAACAGTTCTTGCAACAGTCGCTAACAAAAGCGAAACGTGACACTCAAGTACCTCCATCACCGAGTACGGATTATCTCGCTGTCTGCAACATTTGGCATTTTGATCCCGGCTGGTCCCCAAACTAATAGGGTCTCCAGATTTTGTAACCCCACGCCGCAGTCCCCCAAGATTCGCTTGATTGGGAGGCGAACAGAGATCATTGTTTTTAAATTAGCTATTCCGGCTGCTTTCGTCGCTGTACCTTCCCTGCACCGCACAACTAGTCATCTCACTCACCGCGCACATCAACCAAATCAGGATCATTTTCCATTTCTCACCGGTTTTCCCATTGGCTGTTATCTTTCGCCCGTTGCTTTCTTTGCGGCCTGGCCGGAGCTTTCTGGCTCGATACAATTGGCGATAAGCGAACGATTATGAAGCGGTGGGGAGGTTTTCGGGATGGTTTTTGTTTTGTTTTGTGTTAGCTCCAGAGGAGCACCCGTGGCAACACGCTCAAGCTGTGTTTATTTCCGCTGAATGATATTTCATCCTCATCATCGTCGTTTTTGCCCAACGCTTTGTTTTGTCGACCATAAGCGACTGGTGCGTACCGTAGCCACAGTGGGAAGTGGAAAACGTGCCCTCAACGTTCATTAGTAAACATTGCGCTCGAGCAAATTCCCCCCCCATCACGTTGTCCTGCGGTGTGCTGGACCAGCGGTGGGCGAAACGACACAAAAACACACAGAACGGACGGAGAACGATGGTGCTCCTTCTTATTACTTTTTCCGTGGATAAAATATTACGATTCATTGGCTGCGGGTTGGGGGCGGGTGAATTCAATGAAGGGAACAAAAAAGTTGGAATGATCGAGTGGAGTGAAGTATAAAGGCGTTTTTTTTGGCTTGTCTTCGTATCGAAATAACAAGCTAGAAGCAGCATACCGGTTGCTGCGGCAGCATATTGAAGCAATTGGAATAGAAAATGGTGCCCACCACACTGCTATTCTGGTATAAATGGCAGCAATGGAAGAGGATGAGAGAGAAAGAGAGAAAAAAAGAGAGAGCAACAGGGAGAGAAAAAAAAACTAATTAAAACGAGACGCTACAGCATTACAGCTTTGCCGAGACGTTTTTGCGTCTGTGATTTCTTTTCTATTTCAAGCATTTCGTCATTACAAATCATCCATCCTCGTTGACGTCTCGTAAAAGGGGATGGCAAAAACTTTAAGCGCTACTGTATGGTGGGTGTTTTTTTCCTATTTTTGATTTTCATTGCCCTAAGAAAGCACCAGATTCTAGCTAACAGTAGAAGAAGAAAATCGAATGCAAGACGCTTCTTACTGCTTAACTTTCCCCCCAGCTTGTCTCATTTTCACTGGAACATGGTTTTTCTTCGCCTTCAAACACTGCTCTTTGTCTGTGTGGCCTTTGAGAGCTACAAAAAAAAAGAATACACTCACACACACGGAAACACACGGTGACGGTTGAAGTTTCGTAAACACAAATCACTTCCAATCACCGATTCGGGATTTCTTTCTTCCGCGGGAACGATTTGACATCTGTTGACACTTTCGGGTTCCTGTGCAGGGATAAGGTTTTTTTTTGGTGCGAGGTACGGCAGGCATTGAGAGATTCTATTTACTCTCGGTACTGTTCGAATGGCGGGGAGATGTTGGAAGAGGGATTAAGGAAAATTTATGTAGCAGAGGGGTACTTCAAGTCACATAATGACAAAATGAAGAACGTTTGTTTTAACAAGCATTTGTGGATAAATTTAAAAATATACCTGAATGAATAAATGTACCTAGATTTAAAGATGTTTTACTTAAGTTTGTAGAAACTAAAACGTTTTGAATGGATATTTTAAAAAATAAATTATTCTACATTGAAACAAATTTAATTATCGATTTACCCTGAAGGTATGCAATCGTCATAGCAGAATGCCTAAAATTCGATACTGTACACGACTCAATTTGATTCTTTACATGAAATTAGCAAATTGCTTGGTTGCATCTGATCCGAAATGAAAAGACTTCTCAATTTATTCTTAAAATAAATTAAAAAATTCTTTGACTCCTGTGTCTTGTTAAATTATATGGACTGGCAGCTAAAACTGAATAAAACATTGCCTTCTTCTGTTTACAGAAAACATATTCGTTGTGATAGAAAATAAAAATAAACGATTCTTACACTCTTCTCTTTTATTATCTCTCTCTCTCTCTCTCTCTCTCTCTCTCTTTATCTCTCACCTCACTCTTCTCTCTTTCTGTCTGTTTATCTGTGTTATTCTTCGTTTCAGACAGTTTCCCCCAGACACACAAATCTTTATCTGCAAACAGCGTGCGAAGGACTTATCTGTGAAGCATGAAATTGATAACGCTATCGGCATCTGCCTGTTAGCACAGCTAGGAAAGAAAAATCAAACGCACAAGACGAACAAAAAAGTACGACACAAGGCGCGAGAACATATACCACATAAAAAAAAGAAAAGCTGGTAACGTTCCAAGACAGCTTCCTCACCGTAAAGAAACATGCGACAGGGGACACATGGAAGGTTAAAAGCTAACAGGACACAGGCATCAATCCTCGAGCAGCTCGAGTCAGACCGAAACGTTTGACCTGCTGTTGCCGGCGTGCCGGTGCGTCCGGGAGGATCCTATCTCTCTGAATTTCTTTTCACCAGCTGAATGTCAGCCACGGTTGACTGCGGTTGAATGGTAATGACTTTTCAACCGGTGTCAAGTTTTGTTACGTTCAACGCGCCAACGGGAGGGATGGGAAGCAGCGTAAGAAGGGTGAGTTTGTGTTTAGGTGTCGTGGAAAAAGGTGAACACGCTGAAGACACTGACGCTGGTGGTAAGCGTGCGGTTGCAGCGAGCAAGCGAGCGAAGGGCGGTCATGCATATGGATCTCGTGCAAACAGCTTGCTTGTTGTATCTTATGTTTGTGTATGTGTGTGTGTGTGTGAGCGTTCGGGTGAAAGCGTTAAAGCTGACGGTGACGAGGCAAAAAACTTATATCCCCGCCGGGACTTACCGTAGTACGTCGTCGAGCGGCGTTTGTTGTAGTTCGTCTCCGGTATCGAGAGCAGACACTCGATCATGGCTGGCGATTCGAGCTGATCCTTTCGTATCCTGCCGCTGATGGACACGTTGTACAGCCCGTTCTCGCCCTGGACGGATTTGAGGTTTTCCGTCTCGAAGAGCTCGTAGTTGATGCTGTGGTAACGAGGGGAGAATGAAGAATGAGGAGAAGGTTTACTTAAAGGTTTTGCTTAAAAGACTATAAGATGAGTGTTTCTTTCCAATTAAGGGGCATTGAAGGAAGAGTTATATTGTACAACCTAGTGTGTTGATTCCCAGATATGGTTAACGCCTAAAGGTATGCAATATGTTGTAGTTATTTATTTAAAATTTAGCCTAAATATATCAAAACATAAAATAAACTTGATAAAGTAAAGATCTTAATCTTTTTTTCGTAAAGTTTTTTTTTCATGAATTCAAATAGTCTTTGAATGAAGCAACAAACAAAGCAAATATTTTGACGTTGAGGGACGATGTAGGCACTTAACGCGATTGTTTGTAAATTGTAATTGTATTTTAGGCGTAGTGCTTATACTGCAAATTGTTAAAACTTATTTTTTGTTGTAAAATTAACTATATTCTTTACAAGAAGAACGACTTTATTTATACAAGAAAAACGACTATGGGTTTTTTGTTTCTCAAAAGTAGTTCAAACGGTTATGATACTGAAATTGCTTGTTTAAATACATCATTGTGCATACATTCAGGCGCTTACACAGGTTGAATGATGGGATATACAAAAAAAAACGTACAAAAACATACTAATTCATTGTGATGTAAATCAGATTTAAAAGTGAATATTGAAATAATTAAAGTTCAATGATCCCTCCTTTATCAAATCGCATTAAAACCACACCATCGCCGTTCGCTAACTACAACAAAGTAGCATGCAAATCGGCTTACTCATATTTGAATAGATGTTTTGCTCGCCCATAATGTAATCGCCAATAAAACCCGAGCCTGCTCATTTGCAGTCCAATCAATCAGCAAACGGTACCGGTAGCGTCCGGCTTGGGATTAAGGGGCAGATGAAAAATGATCCCAAGCTTGCTCCCTCGGCTCGCTTGACCGCCACCAAGAGGCGTAACATGAAAATCAAAATAATAAAAAAAGCGTCCGCCCAGTATCTTTCCATCCCATCGCGGCCAGCTACGGCAGCATCGGTAAGCTTGATGTTTAACAGCATGTACGATTTATGGAAACACGTGAAGGTTCCGGTGTACCGAAACTTCCACCACCAGCCCCGATTCAATGGCCTTACGGCGGGAATAGCTGGACGGTCAGAAGATATTTTACTTCCTCCAGAAATATATTAATGCCCGGGCGTTTGATTATTGTTGAAGGGACCATTTCCTTAATCACCGGTGCCCACCAGGGCCACAATCCGGTGGAAATCGATGTCGATCGTAAACGCGAGGCCGGAGCAGATTTTCAGTGATTGAATTTCGTACACCCAGCGTTGCTGGGGGAGATGATGGTGGTGCCAAAATGTATGCTCCCTTTGCGTCCGGGAGCTTTGGGGATTTTTTGTTCGTGTGGCGCTTGTTATGAAGCAACAGCAAAAAAAAAAAAAAACATCACGGTGGTTTGACCTTTGCCGTGGGCGATCTTTTATCATTTTTCAACCCCGCTACATCCGGGTAGTGCGGTGGTGTGGTTCGATTTTAACTCCAGCTGGACACAAATGACCGATGTGGTCAAGCGTAGCCTTTTGCCCGTGCTGGTAACCCGAGGTTGCAGGCAGGCGGAAAAATAACAACATATTTTTTCGTCCATTTTTTTCCACTCGTTCTCTCTCTCTCTCTCTCTGTGGGATTTCATCCCGTTCAACGAAGGCTGGTTCGTTATTGGTTGTGCGTGTGGGTGTGTGTGTGCGGCCGCTTGCGATGGTACGAGGGGACGGTGACCCGGCAGCCCGAGAGTTTGATTTATCATTCAACCTTAAAAATGCGCACCCCCACGACCGTTGGGTTGAGTGCAAATAGCGGAAGCGAACCCTTAACCCGTTCCCCGTGACCTGGGAAGAGAGGTCCCGGCTGGTGCTGAACCGCGGACAGAGTGACAGGGGTTTGCAGTTCAAGTTGACATCATTATAGCAAAATGAGTTATAAATTAAATGACGGCGAACATAAAATTTGGCTTCCGAAAGGCAAATGGAAAGTATACATTTAGGCGCCTTTTCACGATTGCTCGTTCAACTGTTTCAATAAATGTACAATGTTGACCAGAAGAATGCCAACCCCTGCACTACTACGAGCATCGGTTCGAACAGGGAGTAAATCAGATCAGATGAAGGGTGATGAAGACGGTAATGTGGGTGGAAAAATGAATTATGCAAATATTTTACTTATAATTTATTTCATAAATTAAACTGGGATGATACTTTGTGCCATCATCGCGCCGAAATCGTGTTAAATATTGCTACGGAATTGAAGCAGAGGATGCCAGACGGGGAAAAGTGGGAATGATTTCCTGTCCCATGGCCCATAGGTCGGCGCCACCGTGACCGGTTATGGGTTTTGTTGCTGCTGCGGGCGTGTGTGAAGGATTGCTCAATTGGAAAACATAATCGAACGGACAGCAAAGCTACCGGGAGCCCTTTTAACCTCACAAACATGACCCATGGTGAAAGGTGCGTGCGTGCGTGTGTGTATGTATAGGACGAGCCCCTTTTTTTGGGAGGTTCGATGGGTCCGATCACGTACCCGGTTGATTGGCGCAGTGAGAGATCCATTTTGTAAAGTGGAAGGCAAACGCGTGCCCCAATCAACTGAAGGTTATTTTTCGATTTGCTCTCGCAGGTGTACCATGAACCGAGAGCTGTAGCCCGGTGTTGTTAGTTTGGTGTGGGGGTTTGGTTGTAGCCATAGAGAAACGGAGCTAGATGTCTCTACTTACCGTATCTGGAGCTCTGGTAGCGGAGAAATGTCTCGTGCGTGGCAATCAACCGTGATGTAGCCGTCGCCATTCAGGTAGTAGCTTAGATCGAACTTACTCTCCCGCACTGGAAAGGAAGAAAGAATGAGCAAAACTGGTATTAGATAATAGTTCTGATATAACCGGAGTAGTGGAATAGAATACTTTGAGATCATATTCTTCACGATGGTTAGTTAAATTGAATTTACTGTTCATTGCTTGATTTTTATGCACCAATATTAAGCTACAGCCGTTTAAGTGTGTTCCTATGTGTGCTATTTGTTAAAAATGTGTAATAAAATAAAGCCAGGGTTATAATTTGAATGTCACTATTTAATATTCGTTTTAAATTGGTTATACGTGCACAAGATTTGACACATTGCATAGCTTTGGGCGTTAAAAATCATTTATGGAATGAGTTTTTTTAAGCTTGCCTTCATAGATTTTAGCCAAATTTGACCTTGCTAGTCGATCCATGAGCTCATTTTATTTTATTTTATTTATTTTTGTTAGCGAGTTGCGTTCCAAAACGTCGCATTGGTTAAATATTCCCAAAACATGGTTTTAAATTACATTAAAGAAATAATTCAGGTTTGAAGCAATTCAATCGAAACTTTTCTCTCGATTTTGAAATACCATTTGGTTATTTGGTACGATTGACCTAGTTTGAATCTTCTGGCTATAGCAAAATGAAAAAAATCAATAAAAAAATATCAGAACTTAATTTACAATATTGTTTGAGTTAACTTTTTAATTTGTAATATTGTTTGAGTGAAAAAGCTTTATAAAATTCCTTTACCAAGTCTAACAAAAAACCAAAATATTGTAATTATACTGAATCTGCTATTCTATATTTTGGCTAGAAATCAACTGTGTTATTGCAATCATTCTTTTTACCATAAAATACATACTTTTTGATACAATGGTACCAAAAAAAGCTAATTGAAAACCCCGTTTTCAACTCAATTGCAGCTTCTCTTACCGATAATTTTCAGCTTCGCCGACTTCCTGTCGATGGACGCGTACGTTTGCACGATGCACATGTACTCGCCGGTAAAGTTGGCGAGCGGTTTGATGATCGCCATCGCCCGATGCTTGTGCAGATGCTCCTGCGACACGACGTAGCTGGTGTCGACACGGTTCTTAAAGGATTGCTGTTTTGGATTGGATGATTGGGGCGGGTGACAAAAAAATAGAAATAAAACAAGACACGTTTCATTTCCTGAAACTTGAAGCATCCTCATGCTAGGGTTTAAACCCAGCTAGTGGTGTATGTACTTACGAAGGGGAAAGGATTTTTCGACGGTATCCACTGGTAGACCGGTTGACCGTCCAGGAGCCATTTTAACACGAATCCCTTCTCGCTTTCGTCCACCTCGTACTCGCAGTCCAGTATTAGCGGGTCTGGCGTTTTGGATGTCTGATCTAGCAGATAGGTGGAGGGAACTTTCAGGTTGATGATTTTCACCGCCGAACACACTGTGCGAGAAAGAAAAAAAAGATAAAAAGTGACAATTAATTTTTGTGATACAATTCGAATAAAGGACTACGCGAAATAGCTTGTACTGGTTGCGAATTGGTACGATAAAGGTAGCTTTAACTCGATTTAATTTCATCCTAAATACTATTCACTTTAAAGCATGAATTTTGAATGCGAAAATGAAAAGTGAAAATGTTTAATGCATTTTATTAGCGCGTCCACGTTTTGGGAAGGGCCGCTTATGCATTCATAAAAATGACTTGCTAATTCGTCGGTCTCGTGCATAAAATAAAATAATTTGCGAATTACAAACAAACAAATGGAGCAAAAAAAAAGTATCCTTTTTTCATTCACTGTTGCGTGCCGTTTTCCTGTTTTTTTTTGCTTAATGGTTTTTGTTTTCTACCTCCATCCTGTTTGTTGTAATTCGTCGCGCATTAGTGCGCGAATTTATTATTCATTTATTTATCAAATAAAACCCTATCCTCCCATTCACCACTGCACCTTGACTGCCTTGACATCGTTCAGTCGCATTGGGTTTGATGTGTACGCTCAGTGTGGCGGGACACTTTTTTTTATCAATATGCTCAAAACCAGTTTGAGGTTCATCCAGTTTGAAATGCAAAACGGTACTACGCAAAAGCAAAAAAAAAACGCTGATAACTCAACCCATTTCGGCGGGGTTCCTCGTGCTTGAAATATTCATTTCACACTCACGTTTATGCAAAGGGCGGTAGGTAAGTAAAAAAAAAACATGGAATAAGCGACACAGCGAGATGACTGTAGCGTGCATATATACACATCCTTCTAAAACTCAAGGATCACGGATGACAAAATTCCCGCAACGCTTCTACCTTTTTTTTTTCCTCCGGCCCTCCCGGATTGTTTTCCCACTTTTCCCACCTGCGAGCAGCAACTTTTGTGGGCGACGGAGACGTTTAATATTTTATTCATCCCGGTGCTTCGGAGAAAGCTCCGGAACCGCGCTTATCACGCTCACGGGGACAAATGTGCGGGACACAGCATGGAGAAAAATAAATAAAAGAAATGTTTGAAAACGTTGTTTCGGCATTCCTCGCGTTTGTTCCTTTCCACACTCTCTCTCACACACACACACATAGGCAGCCCGTGAGAATGGTAAAACCGTTCATTATTCACTTAGTGCATTAGAGACGCGAAGTGCAATTTGCAGTTTGGGATGAGGACGAGGGATTTTAAGAGAAGGGTTTGTGTCGTGTGGCCAGTTCCCCGGGGGGTGACAAAAGACACGGATAATGATTTCACAGTAGATTAGTACGTTTTTAGGTAGGGTTTTTCACCATTGCCAGAGGTTGTTATGTTAACTACACATCTACACATTTGTTATTTAACAAAAAAAGTTGTCAATGTAAATTTCAACGATTTTTTAAAGAAGATTAGCTTCATATTCAGATGAACTGCATACAGCATTGAACTTTTGCATACCTTTAGGAGCTGGGAGCAATACAACTGAGCGAAGATCCTGAAGGTATGCAATATTGATGTAATTATGTTTTAACAGGAATTTTCATCATAAAAAAAAGTTATTTTAACCAATTTAGGTAAATCACGATAGAAATTAAAAAAATACACTTTAGAAAACAATTGTATATTGTTTTACTAGAGTAAAAGTCTAATTAAATGTTCCATTTTAGCAATTCTTTAATGGAAATACTGTTCGATGTACAAAATAACAACGGACGCAAAGCAAGTGTGAACGAGTGCATAGCGATTGCACACAGCTCATTCAATATAAATTGTTTCCAATTTCTCATCTCTTCCCCAGCTCCACAGGCCATCCATTAGTTGGCAGCTGATAGGTGGTGGATAGCTGTATTCATTTATTTGATCGTTTCGGGGAAGCAAGCGTTCGTTGGATTTGTTTTCCCACCCGGAGTGCTGGATGCTGGATGCAGTTTCAGTTCCTTAGGGCCATGCATCATTCACTGCACCTACCATCAGCTGACCGTACGGTGGTGGTGTTAGTGGTTAGGAGTCGATTTTCGATCCCAAACCGGTTATCTAAATGCATTGCCCTGAGCGATACTGGGAAGGTTTATGGAGGGCTTTATTTCCCTTTCGCAAGTTTATATTCTCCTAATTCTTTGCAACGATTGTGCGATGCAACACATAATTTTGTGTTGAGTCTCTAAAAGGAGGGATCATAAAGCTTCATGGAACGTTTTATTTTGGGGATTCACGTTGGGAGCTTTTAGATTAGTGAAGTGGATCAACAGGGGCCGGTTTGGTCACTGTTTCCATCGCATGCATAGAATGTATAGTGTTCCCCTGGTGCATCATGGTTTTGGCCTGCATCTATAATCCTTTAAACGACATTAAGATATTAGGCGTAGATTAAGCGTGGCTCTTTCATGACTACAATAAACGTCCTCTGGTGTATTATTTCGAATTTTTGGGCAAAAAAGTAATTGAAATGAAACTTCCTTCAGTTACGATTTTTATTTCTGATCAGAATAATATAGCAAGTGATTATGGTTAACGTTTTGAGCACACCCTGCAGGATTCTAATCATATGTGGAGTTGTCTTGTGTGTATTATAAAAAGAACCTGAAATGTTCCAATCGATTTTCAGTGCCAGATACGATGTTATTTTTTTACCAGCGAGGAATGGGAAAGAGTTTTCTTTTTATGGACGAAAGCACACATGAAGGAAGCGAGCGAAAGAAACTGGCTCAAGTGGTAGACACATTACGTAGTTTTTAACTGCAAAAAAAAACCTGAACCATATGCCACTTGCGTCGTTCGAAAAGAGGCCAACTGCCTTTGTGCATATTCTGTATCGAAAAAAGAAAGCGCAACCTACAAGGTGAGTAAACGATTGCCTCGTTCAAACATCGCAAGCTTTATCGAGTGTATGGTTCGAATGTTCAAAAACTCTCCTGCATCCTGCGTTGCACGTCTCGAAACGTTTGATTCCGACCTGCCACTCCCGCAGCCCCGGAAACCGGATGTGCCGAGATGAAAGGTTTATAGCGGAAACACTCAAGTGGATAAATTTATGGGACTCGTGCGGGAGAGTGGGAGAGCGAAAGTGGGGCAAAGCGGCTGTGCTAGAACCTGTAGGCATGGCTTTGGCACAATTTTGACACTGTCGACGTTGGCGGTTTGATGTTGTTTTTGTTGCATGTAAGGGTTGGAAAATAACTTTTATCGGCACACACAAAAAAGCTACATTTTTTGTGTGTGCACTATATTTTGTACTTTACACAAGCAATCTTTGGCATGTCATATTGGTATTAACAAGAAAACGATTGAAATATTTGAACACCTTTTAAAATTCAAGATTGAATATGATGATTTATACAAACAACCCCCAACGCTATGCAATTCTCACTACACAATGTGCTTTATTAGAATATGCTCAGAGTATTTTCAACATAATGGAGTAATATCGGCAGCAAAAGTATGGGCATACGAAAGGGTGCAAAAAATTCCGTTGAATAAGTTTAATTTATTCTTTTCATGTTTCAAACGTTAGTTATTATCCTTTGGTATTGCCATCTTACCTCAATGAACATCACTTTGTTCGCAAATGCCAACCTTACAGTTGTACGTCATACGATCAACATCCAGCAATAACGTATCCCAACTGATCTTGTCGATCTTTAAACACTTTCTAAGAAAACGTGTTACTCCACCCTACCACAACACGAAGTACAATTAAAAGTAAAAATCCACTTAAGCAGCAGCGTTTTGTTCAACACATCGTTTCGGCGTCTTTCGTTGACAAATTAATAGCGAACCGAAAGGACCACTGAGCGGAAGGATAAACAAAGCGAGCAGCCCTGAAGTGAAAGTCAATTGAATTGCAATCGAGCGTAGCGAAGTGATTTCGGGAACGTTTCGGATCGTCGTTAAGATTGCTGCTCCTTCCGGGTTGGGTTTTGTTTTACGACCATTCCCCCGTCCCATGCCAGTGCTTTCTACCAATTTTCTTTTTCGATTAGAAACGATATGTCTTCACTGTNGGGGGGGGCGGGTTGGGAGGTGAGCGCTCTTTCCCCTTGTCCTTATCCTGCTCTTTTCGTCGAGATTTTAAGTTTTGTCGCAACAGTGTGACCGATGTTTTCGGTCTGTTGTGCTTGTTGTTTTGTATTGGGAGAGGGAAACGGGTATGAGGGGAAAAGTTTTTTCTCTTCTCTTCTTCTCTCTCGTCCAAAAGTTTCTGTATTCTTTGTATGTTCAAAATCGTTTCAAGGCTTTTGAGGAAGAGAAGAAAAAAACAACAACAAAGACATGCAGCCCCATTTGCCATTTTCTAATTCTCGTTTTATGTTCCACTCTAGGCGTAGCGATTTAACTTTTAAGCGGTGGGGCGAGGGATGGTGTGGGTGATTCGGATCGTTTCGTTCTTTTATTTTTCCTACACAGTTGATTCGCTGGAAAGCAGCAGTTTGGCCGTAGAAGGTTTGGCAGAACGATATTGCGGAAAACAAAACTTTCTCCTGAAAGTATCCCTGCTCGGCTTCAACGACGCACAAACACATCGGCACCGTACGGCAATTGTGTGAGATTTTAAAAACACACCTCTACAAACGGGAAAAACATGTAAACTTTGAATTTGTCAACCCTGCCATCGTTTTAACATCTCAACCCTGTTTTGAGGGCTCGGCAGCGTGGTCTGCCTGTGGGGCACCGGGCGTCTCCATCAAGAGTGAGTTCCGTACTTCCGTGCGCTTGCCGCTTGCGCTGCTCTGCTGTGCGTGTCAAATCGGTCGGACTGCTTCAAAATATCATTTTTCTTGTCCCCATTCCGCTCGTGCTCTTTGTGCACCATGTTGAGCAAAATTCAGCTGAAAACTCCCGTGGCCGGGGAAAACACCGGGAACAGATTTCGGAACAGATTTGCCTGGTTAGCGACGGGCGCTTAAAACTTTCAATGTTTTCGGAGCCCTTTGTGGGTGTTTTATGGGTTCACGCCACGAACGGGGCGATCGGGGGGTTTGGGTGGTGTGAAAAGCATTCCCATAGGGTACGTATCCAGCGAGGGATGTTTGAGGGTGTTAGATGATGTTTTCTCTTCACTTTTAGTTCGTCTTTTTTGTTGTCGGTTGCTTTCGCTTGCGCACGATCGTCTTACTTTGTTTTATTTTATCGCAAGTAGGTGGCTTGGAAGGCAGAGCGTAATGTGAACCGGGGTGTGCAAAGCTAGCGAGTTTCAGGAAGTAAGTTTTTTTACAGCTGATTTTTTTCCCCCGTTACACGGCTCGCGTTGAATGCCTTCGTACGAAGAGGAGATAAAAAGAGCGTGGAAGAAAAATGGAATTGTGCGGAAGTGTAACGTTGCAAAACATTGCAAGCTCTAACTCGTAGACACACACTCAAACACACTCACAAACACACATGAACACAGCCACATTTGTTGGAACTACGAACGAATATTGAACCACCGTATGACTGCGCCGTGACATGAGATGGGCGTCTCTGCGATGGGGTCGAGGTCAAATGGCAAATACCAACGAGTGACGTGGTGTAAATTGAAAATTCTGCGTTTGAAAATGTCCCAAACGTGTTTGCATTTCGTACGCGAGAACGAATTCCGAAGGGAATAGAATTGGCTTTAAAAATTGGGAAAACATTTTGAGCTCAAAATTTAAATTGGCTGTTTGATCTATTTCAGTAGGATTTAAAAAAAGTTTCAAATGTGCCTTTTATTTGTCATGATATTACTTTTATTATTATTAAATTCATTGTTATTATGATAATTATTATGATAATTATTCTTTTTGTCATTGTTATAAATAATATTTTAATAATTTTATCATTATTATTATTTTTTGTTATAATCATTGTAATTATATTATTTTAATTCTATTTATTATTATGATGATGATGATTATTATTATTATTAATATTATAAGTATTATTTCTTGTATTATTGTTTATAATAATAATAATAATAATAATAATAATAATAATAATAATAATAATAATAATAATAATAATAATAATAATATTAATGATAATAATAATAAAAATAATAATAATAATAATATTAATAATAGTAATAATAATCATCATCATCATCATTATTAATATTATTATTATTATTATGATTAGTATGGTTATTATGATTATTATTACGATTATTATGATTATTATTATTATAATTATTATTATTATTATTATTTTAACGATTATTATTATTTTTATTATTATTATTATTATTATTATTGTTATTATAAGTTTATTATTATTATTATTATTTTTATTATTATTATTATTTTTTATTTTGATTATTATTATTATTGTTATTATTATTATTATTATTATTATTATTATTATTATTTTTATTATTATTATTATTATTATTATTATTATTGTTATTATTATTATTATTATTATTTTTATTATTAATATTATTAATATTATTGCAATTATGATTACTATAATTGAAATTATTACTATTTATTATTGAAAAGCGTTTTGATTGCTGATATTACGTTTGATTTGAATGCGATAGAACTCCGATGGTATGTTTAAGTAATAACTTTTTGACATATAAAAGAATATTCTCAATCTCTTCAGATTATTTGTAGAAGTTAAGAAAAGTTAACAAACTTGTCCGATTTTTATTATTCATAAATAACACAAGCGTTTACCTTAAAGTTGATCTATTTGTATTACAAGATGATAAAAATACTGATTGAACTTCGATTCTTCGCCAACTATTGAATATGTGCTTTTTAGTTGGTACGTTTTTTCATTAAAAAAATCTTAACTTTTTCTCAGCAAGTCGTTGATATTTTTTATATATTTGCGATTTTTTTTGGAACAAATGTTAGCGTTTTAATTGAACTGTCAGCCAACTATCGTGCGTTCAACTAAAAAGCATGCCAACTAAAACGCGTTCAACTGTGGAATGCTGACTGCAGTAGCTATGGATAATGTTTATTGTAGAGAAAGTTGTTGCAAACTGTACATTTGCTCCTACCTTTGAACAGTGTTTTATGCATAAACATAGAAAACACATAATTGAATATAAAGCATACACTAAAAATAAAACATTAAAGCCAAAACAACAATGCGATTTAAGCCCATAAAGCATCAACATCGCTTCAAACTATGTCCCGCCGTCGTTGAAAGGCATGTAACAGATCCTGGACAAAATGGGCCCTTTTTAATGCATGTCGGCGCTTGTTGCCTTACCACCAGTAACAACGAACGCTGTCGTTCGCTTTCGCGGACCAAACTTTTAATAAAAATCCACTCCACAGCGGGGAGATTTTCTCTATTAAAACCGACACAGACCCCAGTGCTGGTGGAAGAACGCGCGCGCGCGCGAGCAGCGCAGTGACGTGGAGATTAAATTCAGTTTGTCAGTCAGCCAACAGGGAACAAGCCCTTCCAGTTTTACCCGTTCCATTCCTGCCCTTAACGTGTTTTATTTTTTGTTGGTGTGCTTTTGCAATCTCGCACTGTTAGACAACGTGGGGATGGAAAAAAAAGGTGCCCGAGCGCTCTCACATTTTCCTCGTCCGCTTTCAGCTATATCGGTTCCATAAATGTGGTTTTCATGAAAAAAGGATTAATGCTGAGGAGCAGGGGAGGGGTTGGAGGATAAAAGGGCAAAGTTTTCACAACCGCAAAACTATGACTACGGTTTGGAGCAAAATGCAGCCCGCACTGTGTTGTCAGCAGAATCCGGTGGGAGTGTGTTGTTCTGTTCTTTGCACCGCGCCGTTTTCTGTGTGTCAGTTTCACTTGCTACTAAAAGTCGCTTCTAAATTCGATCAGTGACGCTGGCAGCATTACTGCATTACAGCAGCACAGCACAAGGCACGGAAGAAAACGGGGTGGGTGTAGAACCGAAACGCGTCCAAACAGAGGGTTAAAATGAACCACTTTTATCCGTCCGAGGGAAAGAGTTGTGGCAAAAAAACATAAAGTGAAGCTGTCGAAAGAACATTCAAAAAGCATCGCTTCGCAACTCGTCTTTAAACTTTGGACAGGAGTCATGCGGCGACGGGATGGTGAAAGCAACGGGGAAAGAAAAGCTCTTCCCCCCAAGCGCAGAAAGCAGCTGGCGCGGGCCAACGGGCAGCAATGTTGGACGAGGAATTGCAGTTACTTTCTTTCACTCGCTCGCACGTCCACGTGCCTTCTTCGTTGCTCAAACCACTATCCTTTATGAGTTTGACTGTCCGTGGAATGTCGTTGGTTGAATTTTGATGAAAGTTGATTCAACGGTTCGAGCTTGGGACCAGTTTGGGGAAGTCTGTGTGTTTTTTTTTGTTTTGCTGTTCATGTTTTTAAACTCGTTTTCCCCTGCCTTCCTTCCTTTTCGTTGTACTTTGTAACTCACTTAAAAATGTTTTTAAACTGAAAAGGGAACGACGAAAAAAAAATCTGCCCACCGGGTGACAGCTATAGGAAGTCAAACATCGGTATGACAAGTTCGTGAAGAATCATTTCTATTCCACCCGCGTACTGCGCGTCCGCCGTTGTCGGGGGAGCAGTATATATATATTTTTGCTTTGCTACCCCGTTGTGGTGCCGGTGCTGCCTCCCGAAAAGGAAATATTTGGTGGCGTAATTGGCGAACAAAACACACTTTCCTAGTTGTTGGAGTTTGCCCAATTTTTCTGGGAAGAAAGCGTACAAAAACAAAAACGAATAGAGGAAGAGTTGAAAGTGTCCCACTGGGACACGGCGGAACGCTTTAGTGAGCGATGTTAAAGTAACGTTTCAGCCAATCAGGAATCACCTTCAAAGTAAAAGAAAACTTGATGTTACGTTGTGCACAACCATGCCCGTTGTCCTATGCTCATCGTAAGCGACATTTTACTGTTACTTTTACTCGTTGATTGTAAAGAATTGGAAAAGAAAACAGGAAGAGAAAACCGCTCCCGAGACTCGGAACAATTGTCAAAAAAAGGGCAAGCAAAGGGGTTTCTGTGTGACCTGCAAAACCAATTTACCGTAATTGATCCAATGGAAATGACCTATTCCCAGGATGGTTGTGAAAAAGTTTTCGGCTTCTTCTCGTTTGCTTCCGTAATGTCACGGACACGTGGACGCTGCAAAGGTTTTGACGTATGCTAATTGTTGTTTCGGAAAGCAATTGAACCTTACAAGGTTGTACGTGCCTGATGTGTTTCAAGAAACGGGTGGGATTTGTTCGGCTATGTTATGGAATAGCCTGTGATAGGAATTATTTGAAAGATAGGCTGGAAATTATAGAAGATATGTTGCAGAATCGTTCGTTCAACTCTTCAGGAAGTTCAAATGACCAAATAAATAGTATAACTTTAGGCGTTTTGAGCTAAAAAATAGCATATCTTAAATAAAGTTTTATTTGCAGAGGAAAAGGAGACAGTTAAATCCCACAAAACGAAGTACAGCCTGAACTTACTGGCTGAACTTCGATTCCCTGTCATCTGTTAGGTACGTTTTCACAAGACATATCTTTCTTCGCGAATTTTTTCCATTTCTTTTGCGTTCACACACCACGAATCTTCGCTGTAGACAGTTCTCATAATTAAATAAAATAATTCGTAAAACACGGGTTCTTGTTGTAAGACATAAATAATATACAACCGTTAGAACACTTATGATTTAGGAGCGATCAAAAAAATATGTTAACTACGAATAAAAACATGATATTTTTCTCGGTCTGTCAAAAGAATGCAACAAATATTTGTGTTATCAGTCCAGCGATGAATAGCTTGGATTGCTCGGAAAAGATTCGCCACAGAATACTAGACTTCCCTTACCTTAGTGAAAATGTATGTTTGACAGATATTTATGCCGTGTGTGAACGCAGCTATTGAACTGTCAGCCAACTATCAATTAAGCGCTTCATTAGGTATACCTTCATGAGGTTTTTCGACAAAAGCAAAGTCAGCCACCTGCCATATTTCGGGATAACATTCATTACTAAAAACGTGTTTGTAACCAATTGAAACCAATTTGGGGTGGTCCATTGGTACAATTTTCAACAAGCACGACATATCAACATGCTCGTCGTGGGTTCATGTCTAGTATGACCCCCGTAACAAGGATGGACTATCCGTCGCCGTGGTACTGAATGAAGTCTCGCAAGCCTGTATAAGGCCGGGCATGTCCGCATACGTCAGGAAGTTAAGTCAAGTAGTAGTAAGTAGCCAATTGTGTAATTGAACCTTTAAAAGATCCTATGGATAGGATGTAATCTTTTAACTTGTACTAAAACTAATTGAGATTCAAATGGAGTTCTTTTTATTCATTTCCTGTAGAATATGTAACGTTTAATTTCAATATTGGATAAAAATATCTATTTTTCCACTTCGCTTGAATTCCTATTGGCCACAATTTTGCTTTTTTACTTCGCTTGATTTCCCTCGACAAATCAACCATTCTATCCTCAAGGGTAAGAGCTACCAAACTATGAAGCTAATAATCCATACTAATCGGTAACACGATTGTCGAAATTGTCTTCATATCGATAACGTAATTTGCCCACTGTCAAAAATCTCCCCCAACGTGTTTCTGTCAAAGACTGCAGTCTGATGTTTTCTCCGTCAAAATTAGATCACAATTCTCTGTTTAACCAGTTCACTCTTCCACCCAGAGAAGTGTGCTTCGGCATCGGTAAGCTTTCGTTAACCTTTGTGCTCGTGCTTATTGCAGGACATTTCTATGCAGTGCAGGTTTTGCAAGTGGGGATTTCGTAAAAGGGACCGTATTTTGTATTCCTATCTCGATTCAAAAAACTTTCTACCAGCAGGCGAAGGGTGGGAAAAGAGGAAATTATATCCTACCCCGTTGTGTGTGTTGTTCTTGCTACGGACCATAACCATAGACCGGGAGTGTATCCTTTTAAGCAGAGGGCAGCATTGGAATGCTGCCGATCATATTCAAATTGGATTTATTTCGTACGCTTTCCCATTCCCCGAAACGGGATCGCATTTGCTATTGAAGGGCTCCGCAGTGACTGGCCGGATTTTGGTCGGAGTGTCAAGGTGGGAGCGGAGGCATCGGTGACAAATTTCGACCCACTTTTCATTCGCACCAAGCACCGGGTTTTGGTTTTTGGTGCACGCTGGCTGGATGGGGGAGGGGATAGAGGGGTTAAAATGAGACTCGTTCCACAACCAAAACGGTACCGTTCGGTCAACCCGGTGTTCGATTGCCGGAAATGCGACATGAGACTGTGGAGGAAATGAGTTTTCTTCCGAAACCCGACGGCTCACCCAAACACGGACAGGCGGGGAGGAGGGCGCAGAGCAGCAAATTAAATGTGACCCGTCACCCACCTCTGCACCTCGATCGACGGCCCTTTGTGGAAGCGTAAAAAGGTTCGTTTTGGAAATTTCATTTACCTCCTCCATATGGTTTCGGCAATCGAACCCGTGCCGATGTGTGGAAACTGATCGATGTGCATTCGTGACGGAGGTCCTGAAACCCCATACATATGCTGTTCAATATGTTTTTGCAGAATAAAAGGCATAAAGCCATCAATATACATCCATAAATCAGGGAAAATACGCATTCCACCATATTACCCTTCCATTTCTATTAATTGTGTATCCGGTATCGGATTGTGTTTACGATCGGTTTGCGCTTACAGAAAGGACTGTGATTGTATGAGTGAGTTGATACGATGTCATTCAGTGTGATCCTCTTTCAAGCGCAATCAAAAAGGACACATCCAAAGCAAGGTTTAATGATTTAAACCTCTATATCAAGGTCGGTGCGTGGGGAGAAATTTGTTGAATAAATTAAATAAAATTAAAAAATTGCTTACATTCTTTTTCCCCATCAGTTCAGCTCTTTCCCTCGAACTCTTAGCGCTGTCAACTTAGGCTGCCCAGGCGAATGGATGATAAGATGCAGGCACCCTGCAGGCGTACTAAATTACCGCCCGAAGGCATTTTTTCCAGTGCGTCAGAGGAAAACGTGCGTAATCGTGCTTCATTCACGATTATGCTAATACCAGCCTACCGCTCTAGAGCAGCTTGGACCGTCGGCTCGGCGCCTCCAGCACCCCCGGTCGAGCCCGATTTGTTGCCCTTTGGGGTAGGGCTGGTGGGAAACGCAGATTTCAACGCACCGATAAAACGGCAACCCCAACGAGATGTATTTTCGTTTTTTTTTGCGCCGTAACACTCCACAAGCGAAAGGCAAGTGAGAACGTAAAAATAAAAATATCACACATTATTATGAACCATCGTTATTAAGCGCGTCTGTTTTCGGGCGTTTGCATGGTGCTACAGCAGGCTACAGGCTGCTGGCAGGCGTGCGACGCAGCTTATTAAATCATTCCAAAAGCGATTACCTTTTTTTTCCTTTTCTTGGTCAGCGAAAATGCTGCACAACCGTGAGGAAAGAAAGCTGAAGGTTCTTGCTGCGGTTAGTTCGGTTTCGTAACGGGCGCGGGTATCCGGGGTTTGGAACGCCCATAATCGTGGTGCCGTGACCAGGAAACGGGGGGCGGACGTGTTAGCGTGAACGGAGACGCTTTTCGCTTGTCACTGTAACCGGCCGAAAACGGGGAGCGAGGGACCGAAAAGGGATGTCAGACCACTGTCCGGTGATAAATGAGCATTTCCTATGGTCCGACTTTCATAAAAGCGGTGCCTAAGCGCTAAGTCCAGCCAGAGTCGGTCCCAGTCAAGTCCGGTCCTTCCTTCCACGGCTCGCAACACACACACACTCACATCCGGGGAGCTTGCCGGACACTTCATAATTGGGTTCGGGTTGTGGTTGTCCGAACCGAAAAGGTGACCGGGAGTCGTAAATAAAAATTAATCCCAACTTGGACTTGGAGGATCTTCAACCGGATGGAATGGGATGTGTGCTTAAGTCAGCATCCAGCGTGGAAGTTGTTGCTCTTCTATGGTACGGTTCTGTTAAAGTTTTTAGCTTTTGTTACGCTCTCGTCTGCATGGCTTTCATGAAAAGTAGAGCAGGAAAAAGACATCAACGCAATGTCCCTCAAATTTGCCGCTCGCAAGTTACTTTGTGGTGAGGCCCGGGAAATGGTATAAGCGGGGAGATACTTCCGGCCGCTTTTGCCGGTCTTCTGGGTTTTGTAATTTACTTGCAGGCAGAAATTAACGCTGACAGGTTGTCGGGTTCGTTCGTGGCTTTATATTTATAATTATAAGAACACAACATTTGAAGTGATACGTTGGCGCGGTGACATTGCAAGAGCTATAACAAAAACGGCACTAATGAAGGTAAGTGTTGTTAAGAGGAGAACAAGTTTGTCACAGTTTGGAAAAAGTTATGCATTACGTTCAAGGTTAAAAGGAATGAACCAAACAAAGGCTTTATTCGGTTCTGACTGTAAGATATGCTTTAAGGCATTTAGATCCTTTTAAAGTATTCTTTTAACACGAGTTAGCTTTAACATTTGAAATATCTATTATAAGTAATAAGATTAAAGAAATAAATCAGATTCCTACAAAAAATTGCATGTTGGTAAGAACATGTTTTCCTGGTTCTGTTTGGTGGGTTTTTTTGTGTGCCATAGGCCACCCTACACTAAGGGTAAATGGTGAGATCTTCCTGGAAGGTGAACGAAAGAATCGCGAAAATTTAAGTCAACCTTTGTCAGGTTTCACTCTGCTGCGTGCAGGTATGTGTGCCCAGGTTGGGTTTGCGTGAGTTTCAGTTGCATCAAAATAGCAGAACAGCTGAAGGCGATAAAAACAATCACCTGTCAAAAGCCAAGCAAAGGTGCTGGAAACAAGTTGGGACTGAACAACTATCTGCAACGAAAGAAAAAAAAACCCGCTTCATTCTTTGCACATCCTCACTGGCAGGACGAAGTTGTCTGCTACTGCAACATAAAGGAGCACGCTTGTCTTTCTCTTTGCTGTATGTTTTTAAAATCATTTCCTCTTCCGTTGCGTTATTGCCATGATACGAGCACAAGTTCGCTTCCGGCTACAGTCAGAAAGCCATAGAGCCATGGAAAGCGGGGGAAAACCCGTCCAACGACCATGTGTATAAGGGGAGCAAATAAAAAAGCGAACCGAAAAGCGAAGCGAAGAAGCGAATAAAAAAGTCTTGCAATGCTCTCGCGCACGAATACTACCGCTTCCAAGAATCATCTACAGAAAAGCAAAAATGTTATTTTCCCATCAGAGCCATCGCGATGTAGGATTGCAATATTAAGTGAAACCTTTACGGAAGAGGGGCAATTCGTTGCACTTTAGCTTCACCACACAATGTACCATGTTTCATGCATTACAATGTTACGTTACGCAAAAAGTAGCATTAGTCTGACGAAATGACAGTGATTTTTGCCAATCTTCTGGACATGTTTAGGTCGCTTTTTTATTATAAGCTCCTTACGAAGGGCAGGATTACCTAGAGATAGTGGAAATCGCGTCAAATACTGAAATTTAATGTTTCGTAGAGCTGCATTACTTCATTTGATTTGAAACAGGATGCAAAAAAGAATGAATAAAACATGATAAGATGCATAAAAATATACAAGCTGTGTACTTATTACACAATCCTGTGCAAATTTATTAGCGATTTGAAAGAAGTTAGTGTATTTTATGTTTTTTTTAAATAACTATCCGTGAATTTTACATCAAAACGAGCAATAAAGCTACATGGAAGAGATACTAGAAAGAGATAAAGACAATAAAAAATAAAAGATAAAGAAGTTATTAGGTGCCTAAAGATATACCATGTGCATTACTTCAAATGATCATCTGATGTAAAACGCGTTACATCATTCAATATTTTTTTATTGTGTTTGTTTTTTTTTATTTCTTTTTTCGAATGGCCTCCAAAAGCTTCAAAACGAGTCTTCTGTCTACTACATGCAAGATCGTGTTAAATTTATATCTTTCGCAACAAAGTATAGCTTACAATTGAATTGCTAAAGCACAGCAAAAGAGTCAGCAATGTTGCGGCTAAACACCATCAGAGCACTCCCCAGAACCATCCCTTGTATCCATTGTGGACTACCTTTTTCTGCAAAAATTCAACAATCCACCATTCACCACCATTACCGCACACCATCAATTACCGTTAATCTTCAAAGCATACAGGCGGCGCAATTGAATGGTTCCGGGCAATCCGGGCTCCGTGCAGCAGCTGGGCGTACAAACTTGGGCGATTTCTTTTGATGGTAAAATTTTAATCCCAACTTGCCGTCCAAACATCACGTCCTTTTCACGGCGCTGCACTTGATGCTTGCCGGCGCTGACGTGATTCATTGGTAAATTTACAGGAAAAACTTGTTATTTTGCAAAGGCAGGGAAGGCAGGGAAAACACGAAGAGCTAATAATGAAGATGATGATGATGATGATGATGGCGATGGTGATGAAAGAGTTTGTGGCAAGTTTGAGTTTGATGCTGCCTGGCCGTTCCTTTCCCCGTGGTGGATCAAGGAAACATTCTTTTCCTCGCGTCTGTTGGCAAACGGGTGCAAACTTTAACAGCACTGTCGTCGTAATGTCATCCGAATGGGGTGGGCAATTGCAATAAACTTTTTCGCAGAAATTATGTTCAATTCTGATTGCTTCGGCTGCAGAAAACCAAACGACCTCCGTGGGTGGTATGGTAGCAAAGGGCAAACAAAGTCAAAAGTTGACTAGCAAATCTTGCAAGCTCGGTTGGGGAAAGGTGGAAAGAAAGATGAAATAAATAAATTTTACAACCTTTTACAGAGCGTAACACAAAAAAGGTAGCAAACAAAAAAGCTGGCTCGCAAATTAAAAACAAAACACATTGGAAAACCATCCAACAGATGGTGGAAGAAAAACTGCACCTCGTTAAAGCACCGAAACGCGGAAGAAGTGTGAAGCCCCGAGCGGCGGGGAATGCGCAAACAATTAACCAAAAAACATTAAGACAAAACAACCCAATCAAATTAGGGGGCCTCAAATTAGGTTTTGCAAACATACCGCAGCCCATTTCAGGGCCGGGGAAGCAAAACATCGGCCCCCTATCGCAACATTGGTACAAATTTCTCAATGCTCTAGCCTTTTCTACCGCCTATTGGTCTATTTTTCAAAACCCTTATTTGTACATCCTCTTCGGCCATTTCCTACCCCTCCGTCTGTGCAAGAAAAATGACTCCTTGTGCGAATTAATGGTCAAAAAAAAAAAGCAGCGATTCGGTTTTAATTAGTTCCACCTTTTCACGCGCTCGGCCAGCGCCTTTGGCCACGCTCGCGCTGGAAGTGTGCAGAAAGCCCATTTTTCCCCGTGGCCGGGAAAAGCTATTTCGTAATTATTTTTGCTGTAATGTTTTTTACTACGCTTTGTGCTGTGAAAGGAAAAAGGCGCAGAAACGAATTTCATCCCATTTTGCGGGCAAAAGCTTCAAACTGAGCAGTGCGCAAACACAAAAGTCGAATCGAAACGGTGGGGAGGCCGTTTTTACGCCAAAAACTGGGAAACTGAATAATCCTTTTGCGTTTTTTTTGCGAGAGTGTGTGTGTGTGTGTAAACGCTTCGTTGTAACAGTTGAAAAGAAAGGGCTTTTTTGTGTTGCTTGCTGACTGTAGCGCCTGCTGCACAGTGCATCTTCATCTTTTGATGAGTGGTTTTAAGATTTTCTGCCCAGCCACAACCGTCCCCATTGGGGCCAATTATTTGTGTGTGTTTATACTGTTTTTTCCGTACTGTTTGGTACGGTGCCGTTTTGCTGGATGAGGATTAATTTTAATTATTAAATTAATAAACCCCATTTCATACGCAAGCGTTGAGTGTTTCCGTCAGGTGCTGGTTGCGTGGTTTTCAGGAAACTTTTCCAAGAAAAGCCATTTTGGACATTATCAATACATTTCATTTTTTCACAACATTTTTGTGATTGGTTAATTGCTATAAGCTTGAAATCGAAGCTTGAATTTTTGTCACAAAAAAATGTTGAATAAGCCATGATGCTGAACAGAGAAATAGGAATTGGAATAGAATTTGAGGGTTCCATAAACGCATACAGGTAAGATTTCAATGTTAATTATAGTTTTATTTGAAGGTTCAAAATTAAAAAGTAAAAAAAAAAACAAGTGTGCAATTAAACGTTTACCCCCAAAACTGTTTACAAGAAAAAGAAATACTGATGAAAGGGAATGTGCATTTTAAGCACACATTGCATACTTTTAGGCGTATGTTTGCACACATTGCATACCTTTAGGCGTTTTTTAAATAAAAATTCAAGCAGGATATGGAATAAGTATGTTTTACACTTTAAAAATGCAACCATCGTGTACAGATATGGAAAACCACCACTAAACCCCTCTGTTGACTGCCAGCCAAGCTTAAAGGAGAAGAAATCCAAAACCTAGATGTCACCTAGGTGGTTTACTTGAAGCAAATAAAAATAAATCTACATCCACCACGAAGACAGCCACATCCAGTGCCGATTGGTATGGGGGGCAATGGTGATGTGTCCTATCCACACCCACAAACACACACACACACTCATACGAACACACAAAACGAGCGTGGTAAATATTCCCATAAATCTGTCCAGCTTTCATAAATCAACGGCACCGGTAGGGCAAACGGTTCCCGGTTTTATCCCACCGTAGGCTCCGGGAAAGCATTTTTTACCCATTTCTTTTACTTTTCACTCCTGAGAGAAAGAGAGAGAGAGAGAAAGAGAGAAGAAAAAAGGACTGTTGTTACCATATACAGGCAGAGGAAAAAAGTAAGCCCGTTTTCACCGGTGGGTTGTCTGGTATCGTTTCACCAAACGGTTTCACCGGCTGCACGGAAGTCGAGTCGAGTTGGGCGGGTAGGCGAAGGAAATCCAATACGTCGATAGCCATAAATTGTGCCTCCACTTAGGGGAAGGGGGAGAAGAATTCACGTTCACCCATTTTGGAATCTCCTGCTACAGCAATGCTGTGTGTGTGTTTCCTATTGGCGTGTGGTGGCATTTTGTCGTTGTTTTGTGTGTTTGACCTGAATGTGAACCTTTGGCGAGGAAGGTGTGGACAGAGGTGTTTTCACCGATTTCTAAATGCACATTTTTTTCAATATAAATAAAGCACGCGTGGCGTGAGTATGTGTGTGAGGATTATTTTTCCTGGACGCTCCCAAACAGTTCCCAAACGGCTAAGCTACCCGTTTGTTTTTCCAATGTAGTGCATCGAGGGGTGGGGGGGCTATATTAGAAAGAATGGGCAAACAATGAATTCAGTTGACAGGCCTACTCCAAACGGACATTTTTCTCTCACGTTCCATTGCAGATGGGCGACGATCGATGGTCCATAAAACAAAACTAATCGAAGATAGATTACCCCCCCCCCCCCNTTGTTTAGGACTGTCCATGGGACATTGGACTGGACTCATACCTTTTCACCATACCTGGGTCTGGATTTTTTTTGTCTTCGTTTTGGTCGGTTAACAAGCAGCACTCGGTTTAGATCAATATTTTGTCAACACTGTGTGAAGCTTCGGGCAATATTTTACGCTGACAGAGCCAATCAACTAGAATGGCTCTGTGGGAATGGGAGAGTTGAGAATTTTGGTATATTTTTTTTTTATTTCGATGAGTTCCTGTGTCTAGATAGATTTTACTGCACAATACCAACATGTGACTGATGGATTGCATGTTACTGGATAGTGATTAGCACGATTTCCGAATTGATGGCATTTATTACCTTCCAGCTATATGTCTGTGCTGTAAGCAAAAAACCTGTCCAAACCATTGACTAGTTACGTTGGTTTAATACATTTTGTTCCTTCAAATGAACTAGCGGGCGCCTAAATGTAGGCTGCACACCGTACAAATCTTTCCTCATACGAGCTGTAACGTGCTTAAAACGAAAAAAAATGCGAATTATTCGTTCAATTGCAGGTGAACGATATGAAAATTGGAAGTCTTTTTTTAACCGTTCGCTAGGGAAAGACAAACATATCACATGAATGGCTGAGCCTAAGGGCGATAAAACGAACTCCAAACGACAGCAAAAACGTTTCTGTAATGGTACTGGCATGATGATGATGTCGATGGTGATTATCTAGT
>VTWG01000659.1:0-25048 GCA_008817895.1 Anopheles fontenillei
GCACCAGCACCGGAATAGAGTAAGAAGTTTCAACCATGACGAGTTATGTGTGTGTGTGTGTTTGTGAGTCTGTCCCAATATTGTCCCGTAATGGAAGGAGAATTCTTTTGAAGCTTAGACACTTTAAAACAACAAAAAACCATGCTTGACAACTGGCGCGCTAGTGGTACGGGAGCGTGTTGTGCGAATTTAAAAGCATCGAATGCATGAAGCGGCTGCCCGGCAATCGTGCTTTCGCAGGGCAACGCAACTTCTCTTTTCGCTTGACGGGAAAAGATATAAAGAGTGTTGATGTTTTCGCCAAACTCGCCCAGTTTCCTGGAAAGGATTAACAGTTTTTTTATCTTCTTTTCTTTCACCGTTATTGTATTATGGTTAAGACAGCGTAATAGCTCTCGACCTCCGTTGGTGATGTAGGGTGTTTGAAGTGCCTGTTAGGGGTTTGGACTTAAGACGATAAGAGCAAGCTTGTGTGGGGCGAACAAGGCGCTGTGATTGAAGAGTTGACGAAATCACCTGCTGCTAGTGATTTATTAAAATGGTTAGCGGAGAATTTTGAAGCATTGTGTTTGCATGTAAAGCTTGATGAGTATATTCATGTGGTGCTTTTTTAATTATTTGTTGGCACTTTTATGCATGCAACTGATAGGAACGCTTTTTTACGAACCATTTTTTTGTAAACCTTTTTAAAGCTGCTCTGTTCGGTCCCGGCAAATAACAAAGGTGCTTCGAGCAGGATTCCCGTTCGCTCTAAACGGTGCTGTTGCCGCTCGCGACTATTTTATACATGAAACGTTTTAATTTTTTCTTTGAATGTTAACTTTTTACCACTGTTTAGAGTACTGTAACATGTCAGCACAGTGAAAACAGAAACATAGTAGGGGAAGGTATGTAAAGACGGACACTGCGGGTAAGATGGACACTTCTCATAAACGCATAAAAAAGGTAATTTTCGGAAAAATCAACAATGCAGCATCATAACTTAAAGTTAAACAACACATTTGAGAACATTGTTGGCATAATATATGCAAAATTGTTTAAATCCACGGAAAACATAAATTTTCAATCGTGTGCACCCTTGTAGGATCTAATTTGACTACTGCGGATCTTAAGCTCTACAACTTGTATTGTCTGTATTTCCGGAAGTTTTATTTCATGAATGCTGTCGTGATCATTAATGAAAAAACTGGCGACAGAACGAGAATGAAAGCATTAAAAATCTCGTTTTCTGCTGGTCCTGGTGGTGGTTAAACATCCTGACACCAAAGCGGGAAAGACGGACACTTTGTCGTAGGGAAAGATGGACACCGAATTTATTGATTTATTTTACTGCTTATATCAATTAGTAATGAATAGATTTCTTCAAATACCTTAAATAAGGGTATTCCGAAGCTATAAACCAATCAGCAACTAGAAAAAGTATTGACATAAGCGAGAAATGAAACACCGGTCAAAATAGTAGCCATGCGTTATGCTATTACTCGCTCGACACTGATGAGGCGCTTCACGAAATCCAATATCTTGTCACGACTTGGACAACTTTAAGCAATAAAAAGATGATGCATTGATACGACATCGTTCAGAAATAGATGAGAAATTCTATGGGATTACAAATATCAAATGTTGAATTTTGACATGGTGGAAAATGGCTTTAACTATTAACAAGTCCCTAAAAAAATACTGGGGTCATGGACTTTTTGCGGAGTAATTTCCTAAAAGGAAGTTCTAGACTGTTGTTCTGTAAGCTGGAGCAATGTCAGCTGTTAGAGCGCGATATTTCAATAATGCTTTAGATGCTGCATTCTACGATATAATACAAGCACTGGTAGCAATTTCGAAATTCATGGCTGAATGTACCGTCGTTGCAATTGGCCCAGAATTGGTTAATGTACGCACCAGGACGAGGAAAGCAATAGGATAGTTTAAAATACTATAAAACTCTTCAATTTTCAACGTTTTTTTATAGGTTTCTATCTTACCCATCATGTTGTCCATCTTACTCATATGAGGTGTCCGTCTTACCCGAACATTTCAAAACCGCACGAAAAAATCATGTTTTTCATGTATGAAAAAAAAAACGCAAAAATCGATAGAAACTTGAAAGTTTCAACACATTTTCTGATAAAACATGAGTTTTTTTTTACCATTTCCCTTAACGTGTCCATCTTTATCTACCTTCCCCTACATAAACAATTGTTATAATCAACACAAAAAGTTGTTTTGCTTTAGTAGCATGTAAAGGCCGGGGGACATTGCCCGTACTCGCTAGTGTAATTTCACTTTTCACTTGTGCATCTGGTGGCGGCTGGTGAAAGCTTGTTTTAGTCATCGAGGGAATGCTCGTGCTGAATCTCAAAATAAATTATTATTTTCATCGTTTTTCCTTGCGAAAATGGATGCAATGCATGCAAAACATGTGTATCTACCTTTAACACTTTGACCGCCAGCCTGACGTCACAGTTTTTGAGTGAGCACGTAGCGCATGGCAAGAGAGCGATGAGAGCGACAGTTTCTCGTGCGATTGTTATCACTCTTTTGTTTCATTGCGATAAGCGGCGTAGCACATGTCGTTCTCGTTCTCTCTTTCCTACCTCATTTGTTCTCAAGAGAATCACTGAGCGTCAGATGCAAAGCTGAACGGTGAGCAAAACCGTCATGCGAATTTATATGACACGGCGCTTAAAGTGTTAACAAAACTTTTCTTGTCCGATTTAAGTAAAAAATATGGAAAAATAACATATTTTTTGAAGCGGCTCCAAATTGTTGGAAAAAATGATTCGGTAAGCCGCCGCCAGGTGCGCTAGTGAACATTGAAGTTACACTAGCGAGTACGGACAGTGTCCCCCGGCCTTAATGCTTTTATTTGTTGATATTCGAGTTAACAGTCCACAGTTATTCAACATTATCAACATTACTGAGTTTTTTTTGTATACGTAAAATTAATAATAATAATAATTTTTAAATATTGTGTGTTTCCCACAATGTGTTGCCAATACATGCCAATAAACCGTGAGAATGATTCAAAAATATGCGAGAAAGGATCAATAAATAGTAAGACGAATCTAAAAATTCGAAAAACAATGTAAACAGTAATAATCATGTAGTTGTATTTTGTTTTTTTTTCTCAGGAAATAAAAAAAGGAAGTTCACGATCACAAAAAGCCTATATTCAGGTTTTTTTGTAAACTCTCCTTATATTCCATTGACTCTAAACTGATGCCTTTGTATGAATTATTTTTATAAAAGCATTGTTAAAGAGAAAGGTAAAACAGCTGTTCCTGCTTCCAAATCCGAAATTTTGCTCAATTGATTCTCAATGATGCTTGCCATCCAAACGAACATCGCCAAGCGTGCTGCCCACGTATTCCCATCCCAAGCACGACAGCTTTATTCACACCAAACCACAAATGCATACACACACACACACACACACATGCACAATGCAATTCGTGAGAAATTGAGGAAGATGGTGTAAAATGCTATCAAACTGCACTCGATAGCATTCCCGCATCGGGTTCGCAATTGGTTGCGCTTTCAGCGATTCAGCTCGCGTTTGGTGCCGATCATCGATTACCATTTTTACGAGCTGCTCGAGACGTTACAGTAACAGCGTTCCCGTGTACCCGTGGATCGCTTCCGTGTTGACCTGGGCTGCACAGTGTTGGGAGGCGACGAAACAACGCAATGGAACGGCGAACTGGTTCGGGGACAAGCGACGGAAGGTCGTAAAACTTTCCCATTACCGACAATTAGTGTTACATCCGGGTGTTTTAGTGCGATGGTTTGTAGCCGATGCTATGGTGCTTTTCTTTTTGCAAAAAAATACACTTCTCCATCCAAAAGGAAGAGGTCTTCCGGCTCTCCTGGAGGATGGCGTGCCAAGTGCATCAAGCAAACTGTATAACAGGACGGGAAAATGCACCCGTTGATAGATTTATGAAGCAATGCGATGACGTGCGATACGGCAGTGTTCAGGCAAGGCAGTACCATCCAACAGGTTTTTGCCCGAACTTATTGGATCAAGTTTTTCCGCCGCTTGTGGAGCGCGGTTTCCTCCCGCAGCAGTGCTCGAACGCGTTGTTTCCCATTTCCGAAGCGCATAATGTGTTTGCTACCGTTGCAAGGTAGAGGGGCAAAGGAAGAATAAGCACAGCGGAAAGGGGAGGAAAGGCGCATCGCTGCCGGTGACTGCTAGGAAAGAATGGCGCTACACAGACGGTTTTCTGCGGGCCCCAGTGATGGGTGAAATGAACTATTTTTCACACCGAAAGAAAAGAAACATTCTTCCTCCGTTTCCACAAAAAATAAAATGCACCCGGCAGGTGGCTTTCCCGTAGCGAAGCGTACCTGCTGGTAGCTGAATGCTTTTGTGCCGTTTACGACCCCCCCTTTTACTCCCTTATCATAAAAATCATACCGAGCCGGTAGAAGGATTCGCTTTCCCTTTAGCACGTCGCTCGTGTACATCTCGAGCGTTGATGAAAAATGCTGCAAGGGATCAACTGGCTTTTAGTTTCATACCTTTCTTCACCCACCGAGACCGTAGTACAGGTAGAAGATGGCATGGACAAAGGAAAGGAGTGCACCAGAAACGTTCTAAAGTGTGTATCATCGTTGCTTGCCGGCGAATGTTTCTTGCCATCGCTCAATACGTTCCTTTTTTTTTCATTGACGCCGTGACGGCTACCAGTCTTGTACTTTATAGAAAGTTCGTTGCTCCATTCTTGGCGGTGCGTTTTCTTTGCAGAATACCGCCATCAACGAACCATAGAAAACCATAGAATTGGTGGGAAGGAAGTGTTGAAAGTTTTGCATAGCACTTTTATTCCACCATCCACTTCAGCGTGTATGCAAGCGTCGCATGCAGCATTGAGAGAAAACCATCCGAGAAAACGATCGTTCTGCAATTTTTGCAACCTCATTAAAAAAGACGTAACGCTCCTTCACCTCAGCATCGTTTGGTGTTCGTAGCTAACTCAATTAATTATAGCAATACCAGTTGCGTGGTGCAATGTTTACCTTTTTATGTTGAATATTGATTTCATAATTTCGAGTGCCTCATCATTCTTGTTGAGTAATTCGACAAAAAACTAAAAAAATAAATAAATTTAAAAAATATATATAAAAAAATAAAATAAAATGAAGTAAAATAAATTAATAGTTTAAACTTTCGTTTCTTCCTGTTTTACAGATGATTGGAAGCGTCGGAGGTCGACACATGTCGACGCGCCGCCGGGGCTCGTCCCCGATGGTGCGCCTAGGGAACAATCTCAACCTGCAGCTCGAGCCACCCGATGGGCCGAACACACCGCGTGTCTCGCCGAGGCGAAGGCGTGCCGTTACGACCAGTGACCACAAAAGCTGTGCATTAATTCAAACAAGACTGAAACTAGGAGACATCATGTAAGTATACCAAACGGACAGCGGGTGGGAATTTTAAAGGAAAGCGTTTTCAAAACGCTAAACGAGAAAGAGAGAGAGCTTTCGAAAGCTTGGATGAAATATTTCAGTGAGAAGAGTTAGTTTCTATGTACACCAAATACATTTTAAACGACGCTTTTGAATCTCCATCGGGGGTTTGAGAATTATCTGCCTCGTTTAAGACGGTTTGGTTTGTGATAAAACCAGTATTGAGGAGATATGATTAAAATAAGTAAAAAACAGATCCATGAAATATTTCAATGGAGACGCCTAATGTTTCAAAGCTCGCCCGGCAGTTGCTCACCGACCGTCACTCACTTTTCCCGCGCTGGTGAGTGTGCACTGTTTACAAACCAACCGTCCTGCGTACCAGTGGCCTCGCCCGACCCATTGGCCGCATGCGCCCCTCTCCTCCCCGGCCCATGTAGCTCCCGGTTTGACAGCGTGCGTTTACAGTGCCCGGTTGAGTTTTTCCCGCAGCGCCGTCACACGACCCAAACAAAAAGCCCTTCAGGTGGGGGCGGCTCAGACCAGTGCGAGTTGCTACACGTGCTATCAGTGCAGTGCTGTGTGGGTGTGTGTGTGCGCGTGTTCGATAGGCAATTCAAATTTGTGTGTTTACGTGTAGCTTTCCAGACGTAGCTGAGAAATGAACCCCCCGGATATGTGTGTGTGTGTGTGTACGTGGTAAAATAGCTCGGAAGGAAAAGTCATTTCCATCCCAAAAACGAAACGGTGCATTCATTCGTTTTCCAGAAGCCAAGCCGTTCGAACGTGTTTGTGCTCGCGTTTGCTAGAGGAAAAAAAGAGGAAAAGAAAGGAAAAAAAGTAACATAGTGAAGAAAATTCCACCCCCAAAAAGGGTGGCACAGGAAGCGGCGCTGCAGGAAGGTGGTGTCATTCGGTGCATTCTCATTCTTGCCAGCGCGGCACCAAAAGGTTTGGAATAATGGTTTTGTGTGCTCCAACGGTAGATCGAAATACCGAACCGAAAAGCTGCCCTCTTGAAATCAGTGTTTGTGTGTGTGTGTGCGTGCGTGCGTATGTGGTGAAAAAACGTACAGCCCGCATGGGATGTGGCAATAGTTGAATGTGAAAAAGAAACCTCCCTTGTGACGTTGCGTTCCGTTTGCGCAACAATGGAAATGTGGAGTTGCATCGTCAGCAGGGAAAGTGAAGAGTAAAAAAAACGGGCTCCAAAGCGAATCGCACAACGCCCCACCCACTCAAGCCCGTGAACCGTCCGTCCGCTATCACCATCGAAAAATGGGGGAGAGTTATCACCAAGCCCAGGGATTTTCCTGCCCCATTCGTTCGTATCAGAACCTGCCATCTGCGCTGGATGTGGGGCTGCTGCCGGAGTGCTTTTTAAAATTTAATTACCTTAATTCGATTTGAGTGATGCATGGCTCCACCTTGCTGCTACCTACAAACCACCGCCTACCCCCGCAATTGGTTAATGCAAGTGGCCACTGAAAGCATTCATAGTGAAACAATGATGGGGAGTGTCAGCCGGGAAAGTTGAAATTAATTGAAGTTGGTAAAACCAACACCTCACGGTGGTGCCATCAAATAATCTTTCCCACACACACACGCACACACTGGTTCTCTTCCTGACTCTTCTTCTTTCTCTAATTAATGCTCCCGAAAAAAAAACGAACTCTCACACAAATCGTCCTCCACTTTCATCTCTTCTTTGTTTTATGTTCACTTTCAAACGACAAAAAAAAACACAACCCCCAAATGGCCCATTTTTCCTTTGGCACAAGTGACTCTCTCCCATCATTCAACCCCTACGCTCCCCCCCTCCCCACCAATGTAACCGTGAAGGTGGTGGTAAAAAAGAAGTAGAAACAGCAGCAGCAGCAGCAGGAAAAAGCTGAGAAAACGGGAGCACCCAACTGGGTTTGTACGTGATGGTGTTGGTGGTGTTGGTCGCGGTGGTGGCATTGTCCAAGGCAAAGAAAGGCCTCTTCTATTCGCCCTCGCATCGGAAGCTCTCCCGTGTGTTTTAATGTGTTCGTGCGATCCTTTCGAGCAGCGGCAACGGAGCAACCGCCATGGTACGCTCGCCGTGGTGGTGGTGGTGGTGGTGGTGCGACGAGAAGGAGGCATACTGTGAACGAGCAAGCGAGCGCGCTTGATATCCCTCTCCCTTTCGCGCAGCGTAAATGTGTCTTGTGTTTGTGTGTGTGTGTTTGTATGCGTGCGCCAACAAAGCGAGCTCAGGGGCAGCAAAATTATGCCTTCGTGCGGGGGTGGAAAACAAGTTCCCTGTTGTGTCTCTGCTCGTTTATGTCTGTTNTGGTGGTGCGACGAGAAGGAAGCAAACTGTGAACGAGCAAGCGAGCGCGCTTGATTTCCCTCTCCCTTTCACGCAGCGTGAAATGTGTCTTGTGTGTGTGTGTGCGTGCGCCAACAAAGCGAGCTCAGGGGCAGCAAAATTATGCCTTCGTGCGGGGGTGGAAAACAAGTCCCCTGTTGTGTCTCTGCTCGTTTATGTCTGTTTGTATGTATGTGTGTGTGTGTGTGTGTGTTTACTGGAAAAGGCTTTGACGCTCGGTCGTCGTTCAGCAGCAAAGCCTGCTTCGCACGTTTCACGTATGTGCTTGATAGGGGACTTGATTGGGGAGTGCTAAAGCGAGAGAAAAAGAGCAAAATAAGAGAGTGTTGTGTGTGTGTGTGTGCATGGCGAGCGAAGTAGCTTACGAGAGTGTTGAAAAAACCCTCTCCAACCCGCAACCTAACGCAGCACGTGAGATGACACAGCCACAGAGAGAAAGCGAGTAGCTAGGTGTCGGAGCAGCGTGTTTCGTGCATGGGGCGCCATCTGGTGCCGTTCGCCCGGAAGCTCGCCTAGTCTGGTGGAGTGTTTTCCTTCGTGCTGCGGCGCTACTAAATCGCTACAATCCGCGTGTGTGCGTGTGTGTTTCATACCTTTTTTCCTTCCCTCTTTTCGGGTGAATAATATCAAAGGCAGAGCAAGCTGCTAACAAAATCATTCACAAAATCGCGTGTAACACAGCATCCTAAGGAAGTGTGTGTGTGTGTGTATTGTGGTGAAGTGGTAAAGTGCAAATCGGTGGAGGAACCAGCGTGAATCAAAGCAAACGGCAGCTGGAAGCTGATCGTTTTCGGGTCAGCTGCGTCTGCGGAAGGGCTCTCCGCTCGCCCAAAGGGTATTGTGTGTTTGGCCGCCTGTCTGGATCCACGCTAAGCAAACCCAGCGGCTGCACAAATGTATTACGTCGGTGGCTCGGTGTAACCCAATATGGCCCTGTGGTCGTCCAGCGCTGGTACTGCACACTGGGAAAAACTGACGGTGGGTGTACTGGTGAGGTGTTACTGAATTGGAAGTGGGAGAGTAGAGAGACACGAAAGCATTATTCAAGCAGATGAAAGTACAAAGGCATAGCAAAAAATAACACTAATAATAATAATAACAATAAGCAGCCTCCCCTCTATGTTCTACACAAGCTTTGCCGTTCCGAGCACTGGTGTCCTTCGACGGGCGCACTCTGCGCTCGCCTGCTTTCTTGTCGCGGCGTCGAATGCAAATGCAAAGTGCTCGCATAGCTCGCAAGTAGAGCGCCCGATAGTGCGGGAAGCAGAAACCGGTGGATAAGAGCGAAGCGGAAAGAAACCTTTGGAGGGCAAGGAAAATCAATGCATTTCGTTCTATTTATCGAACCTGTTTGTCACCTTGCCTTGACGGTATCGGTGCTTTGCTTACTCCCCGTCCAATGTCGCTGGTTTCAATGTGGAGGCGTTCGAGTCGAGAATGGTTGCTCCATTCATCACTGTGGGCAGGGCACATCAGCAACACCCCAAAACACTGAAAAAAATCGTGTACTGATATTGATCGTACACAACGCGCGAATAAAATAAAGCCCCAAAATGCCATGAAAATGAAAGTGATGTTGTCTGTTGATAGAAAAAAGCTACAAAAGATCAGAGTGCTTCGCACTTTCAGGCAACACATTTTGTAATTAGGCACTACGCACATTGTGCGTCGCGTGGTGTCCCACAAACCATGACTGATCGATTGGAAAATTGTATGAATTACCGTTTTCCGTTTCCGTCTAAACTTATCCGACCGAGATGCCGCTGGTGATGAGTTCGCTTTGATCTGCTCCACTGGTGCATGTGTTGCGAATTTTGGCAGCTTCTTTCGGCCCCGACAGCCGGGAGGGATTTTCCTTTGTTCTTTTCTGCTGACACACACTCTAATGAACCGATGAGATGGAATTAGGCACGAAAAAAAAAAACAAGCATCGATCGAATTTCAAACCAGCTTGAGTTAATTACGGTGCCACTGTAAGCAACTGCTAGGGAGCAGTGTAGGTTTTCTTTTTTGTGTGAGCATATGTGTTTGAACAAAATCAGCTTTTATGGCTAGAGGATTAATAAATTGATTAGTTTTTGGTTCACCCACTGTGAGCTTTACTCTGAATGCCTAAAGGTATGTAATTTTCGCGAGATACTGCCCTTTTGGGAATTTTGCTTACCTAAAGGAGTTAGGAGTTTTAGCCGGTCTCGTAGTACAGTCGTCAACTCGTACGACTTAACAACATGCCCATCATGGGTTCAATTCCCAAATAGACCGCGCCGCCATACGTAGGACTGACTATCCTGCTATGGGGGGAATCAATTAGTCACTGAAAGCCAAGCCCACAAGTAGGTACAGGCAGGCCTTGACCGACATCGGTTGTTGAGCCAAAGAAGAAGAAGAAGAAAGGAGTTTATAAACAACAGTGACACATCTACCGCACCGATAATCATTAACAAATGAACATGATCCCATAACTACTGAAAGCTTCATCGCATTGCTTAAACAGGAGCAGCCTGGTGCTAGAATAATGATACATATATGCGGGATGAAACACAAAACTGTGTGACCTACATAAAGCATTGCCAATGGTCTGTCATTTTTCTCTAAAAACTGGGTCAAACTAATAAGCCAACTATGATATATGCGATCCGCCTTCTAATCCTATCCACATTCCGTTCCCCGGCAAGGCAAATAAAAGGAAAAGATGCATTCATCACACGAAGCACAACACCGTACACACTGACAATTACGTGATCCACCCTTTGTTGTGCCATCGGTCGTTTTCCGGCCCAAAGGTCAAACGATTCAAGCGATTGGCGTTCAGCTGAGCAAAAAACCATTCACTACGCTTGAGCAACCGTTCGGTACGGAACATCACAGTCCTTCCTAGCGCCCAACGCCACTTGATTCAATCGTGTGAAAAGGCTGGTCGAGTTGCAAATTTGTGTGTCGGGCTACTCTCGGCTTCCATTAGCATCGATGAGGCTTGAAAACTCTTCCCCCATTTCAAAATGGGGCTTACCAGTTCACTGTCATTGTCAGACCCACAACGTCAATCAGGCAGCGGGTTTTTGGGGGTGGCTTCGGTGGGCTTCGGACACTCCCGTCCCGGGGCTTAGGGACAGCAAAATCCAAAATCCTTCAAGGGGCGAAGCGAAAATACATACCGGTTTTGCTGCTCACCAGGGGTTAAGCCATTGCCAGGCTGGGCCGGGAATCGGGCGGACGCTTACGACGGCTGACCTTGCAAGGGAGTGGAAGCTCCGGGTGTCGCTCGTCGTTCTCTGCCCGTGCCTGAAACTACTTGAAAGTAATGGAGCAAAGTGGCAGGTGAATAGAAAGGAAAAATGAGACAATAAACACACCCCACACACACACACACACACATACACAAAAACGCACACAATAACTCATCCAGCTTCCAGTGCAAAATCGATACGGCTCGTGGTTTTGCCGTGCGGAGAGCGAGCGAGCGAGGACAAGCCTTTGCATCGTGGCGGCAACCGTTACATTGGTAACATTGTTAGAGCACGTTCAAGGACACGCGCTCTATTGATCTTGGTCGCATTTTCCTGATGTCCCACGTAGTCTCGAGGATGGTCGCCACCGGGTTTTTAAGCGTGGTTGGAGTGTTCCATACCACCAGCGGGGCGACCAGCACGACGCAATGAACCCGATATGTGGCCGATATCTTTCAATCTAGTGGTGCGCGGTGGAGCATTATCCGGCCGCTTCAACCGCCACCAGCCGTGAGGTCTTGGGAGCGGTAATTTGATAATTCCGCCACGATACTTGCGCCGTACAAGCAGCTACGATTCCTCGGGGAAAAGGACACACAGGTTCGCACAAATGGTGCCCAGCGTAACATAAAACGCGGGCTCATCGTAATCATTACGCGTGGCGGGCAGTAATAACGAATGGGCGGCCATCAATCGTATTCGCTCTAATGATGATCACTGCACATCGAAAGAGTCGATCCTTTCCGGGGAGCAGGAAGCGCACTCGTCACACAGACACGTCGTAGTATCATAGATGCCTCGCCCGGCAAGCTAAAAATAGAACGGCCCCACGGCAGGGTTTCCGTTCCATCACAATGACGCAGACGGTTGGCATAGGGAACTCCTTTGGGGGCGGTTGGGTAGCACTCGCGCTTTTCGTATGTGTGTGAGGGAAATTATTTTCCAAAAACCACCACGTGTCGGAACAGCCACCACGGACGGACGGACGGGTGTAGCGCATGTTGCTTCAGCGGGTTCGCCCGATCGGTCGTGTATCGCGCTTCAGCCATCGCCATCGCTATTTGCCGAGCGGACGGTTAATACGGTCTGGCACACTTGAGCCGAGCGAGCGGTACAGCGTCAGACTTGTTTATGTGTTGACTTATCGATTATTGCACACGGTGCGGGTGTGTGTGTGGGTGCGCTGTGGGGTATGGGAGGTTAGAGCCATGTTCGTGTAGGAAAGGTTTGGTTAGCTCACCATTATCATCACCGTGCATTCTATATTTACGTTTGGTTGGTTGGTTGGGGGCAGGGTGCGCCTTCGTTTTTTTTCCTTCCCCTCCTCCACTCCCCCCGGAGTTCACATTAATATTTCCACTTCGATTCCTGCCCACACAGGCACACTGGATTGATCCTTGGCGCTTTTAGTAAGCCAACCATACCGTGTGCACTTCGCCTTTCGAGCGCCCAACACTCGAACAACTCGCGTGAAGGTCTCGCCCGTTGCGGGTGCAACTGTTGTTCTGTACCGTCCTGGTGTCGTGCCTTGTACGTGTGTTTGTTTGTGTGAGTGTGTGTGTCTGTGTATCGTTGAGTGTGACGTAATCGTGTGTATACATAATTTAGAGAGACAGCTTTGTCTAACCCCCGTTGCTGTTCGTGTTCCATTCCGGGTCCGGTCGGAACGTTCCGGTTTTGGGCTGAGTGTTCGATTGTTTTACTAGCAGCCGCATGTGTGTGACATGTGGCGGCCGTAGTATCCTGTGGTTCGAAGTTTATGTCACGCTTGACGGTTTTATGTCACTTTACATGATTTCGTATCCGTTTTTATTGATAGGCGATAGGCGGCGGTGTGCTAGGTGCCAAGATAGGCGGGGCCGGGGCCGGGAATGCATTACCGTTTGAATGTTTTATACGCTACGAGATACAGCGACGGTTGGGCGCGTGTTCTCCGCGTGTGGCATTATCCTTTCGGGCAGGTTCGTGGTAAACGATACCAAATAAAAGAAGAAGCAAAGAACATGTGCCGGTGTCCAGAGCCAACGAAGGTAGGGCCAAATCTGCAGTTGAATTAAGTGCTCGCCAAAGCTTAGCATTTTGACAGACGTCGAGGGCAAGCGGGGGAGCTGGCTGGCACGTGCTGCGTGGTGTCATAAACGAAAGCAGTAAACCTGAAGGACATAACAATTTATGGCAAGATTCGGATTGTCGGTACAAACACACCGAGACAGAGTTGCCGAGAAAGAAGCAGGTTTGGAATGGTGTGTTCAGCTGAATTTATGGTGATTTCATGATATGCGATCGTTACACCGCCCCGGGCCGTTCCCTAAACGATGCCGGAAATGATAAACAAGCATGCCTCTGCCCTTCTGAGCAGTGCGTTGGCGTTGGCCCCCTTTCCGTTCTCGCGGGACTCATCGTGGAGGATATAATTTACTCACTTTCTCGTCGCTAATCGTAATTTTTAGCGACAGTCAACTTGCGACTCGAACAGTGTCACGCAATACGGCTTTCCGGCCCGCTGTTTCGGTCCGAACCCATTTCCAGATGGTTTTGGGCGCGCAACAGTTGATACGCGGGGCAGCGATGTAGAATTCATCCACCGACATCAATCATCGTTCGAGGGCGAGCTCTGACACGCAGCATAAACGGTCTGCGATTAGCCCCGTGCACTGTCGCTCGGTAGAAAAAAAGAGCTTTCGAACAGCGGAAGCAATGGTAACGAACGGCAAAAGGCCATTCAATGGGAACAGGGAACAGCCAATTAGATATTCCATAGCTTCATTCCGCGAAAGTGAGCACCCGGATGCCACTGCTGTTAGATTGAAGTATGTGCAATAAAATAACGAGCAATGTGAAGAAATATAGGCAGACAGGAGAATGAACAGAGCAGATCGAAGCGGCTATCCGGTTCGAAGGACCAAACATTGTTCCGATGTCGTTAGGGCTTCGAGCATTTATTTCCTTGAGAGGAGGGTGTTACGATTGCTTAATAATTATGACAAATTTATGTTGGGTGTATACCATATGTATAGCAAGAAGGAATTCATGAAAGTGGAACGAGTAGATTAATTATTGACTTTTTTTCTGCATACATTTAGGCGCTAATACCGATCTAAAGTACTTCCGAAATGTACCACTGAATGTGTTTAAAAAGCACTAGAAAGACTTTTTAGTTACGGTTTCCATGAATCTAATTTGAAAACTCACACTCGCATATAGCCGGTGTACAAAAATCGATAGAAATTAATCATAAATCATTGCCGAGCTTCAAGTGCGATATCTATCTAACCACAGCGTCACTCGCTCCACTCACAGCGTCGACTCTGCATGCCATAACCTCGTACAACAAATCGGTTCTATCATAACCGCAGACCGTAGGCACGGTACAGTTCCGATTTCGTGACTGAAAGCCATATCTCTCGGCTTGTGCTACATCTCTTACCCTACCTGTTTGCCTCGCGTCACCTTACTTCCTACTAGTATGTGGCCAGCGAGCAATAAGTGTTGTGATTTGTACAGCGAATGAAGGCATAGGTAGTAAAAGTTGTTCGGCAGAGCACGATTCACAATTTGCTACTTGTTTGAATCCGAAACAAACGACGCGGCGTAGCCTCGGGCGTGAAACTCGCGTGAGTTTAATAGGCGAAGCGCGTTACGAGTCGATTAAAAGCAGAGCACGTAAGCTAAACGGTAGCACATCAGCGTCTATCGCACTCTAGAACGCTGCACCGTCGCAGCAATAGGAATTGAACGTGTAACTTTTCTGCGTCCCAGGGGCCATCTGTGACCCAGTTCCGTTTCCGTCTGCCCGGCTTGCGGTTGATGAACTTTATTATGGGACGATAAGCTGCAACTGAGGAAGGGTCGGAGAGGCCAGTAATGTATAGCGCAAGCATTCTTTTCATCCCAGGATGAAGATCCTGCTGCCACTCACCGAAAGCAGCATGTATGCAACATATCATGGCAGCATTGTTCACGAAGCTGCATCCAGGTCTAAATTTATCTATGCACAGGTCGATCCGGTAGCACACCGTAGAATACTGTGCCATCGACTAACGAAGTACGGACGTCGCATCAGCAACAGCGTAACAGTCTGATTATGGTGCTTTCGCTCTTCCCCTCGGTACTTTTGCTAATGCTGATGAGGGAGTTCATCCTTTTATCGAGGGGCGGCTGACTGCAGTCCATCGCCAACATCATCATTCGAGCGATGGGCGTGCATGCATACCTGCAGGACCAGTGCTGGGAGCGTTCGACCTGATTTAATGGTAGTTGCGCAATTGCGAACGAGTTGTTGGTGCTGGTAGTGACGGAGGGTGAAAAAATAGTAATCAGTCACTGTGGGCTTGAAGAGCAGGAGATGATACGCCGCAGAAGAGCGTAGCTCTGAAGGTCTGCAACGTTGAGCAGAGATGGTGGACTGCAGTAACGTCGATAGAATTAAGTTTTGATTTCTTTTTTCAACGTTGGCACATAATACGTCTCTTGTGATTTGTAAAGTATGTGAGCCAATGTCAAGTCATATTACGCAACAAAAAATCCAATAATCTTATCTGAACGAATAAATCAGCTACATTCGGCTGGATAGCTAGCTTTGTTCGGTAGATTGCATAAGTTTTGGCTGATTGATAGCTTATGGGATTAATCGACGTGGAAGAAAAACTATAAGCACTGATTGGAAAGAAACTCATCTCATCCTAACTTGGGATAACTAAACTAAATGTATTTTTTGTATATTAAAAAGTTATAATATAATATTTTAAACACTATTTCACACGAAAACTAACACCCTCTAACGATTCATTTTTTTTTCAGGTTGGCTGCAGCTCAAGAAGCGGCGCTCGCAGGTCAGACCTCGAACGGGACTCAGTTCGGTCGCAAAGGAGGCCACTATTTAGCTGATAGAATGGGTGGCCCCAGCAGTCAAGGGGGTCAGCCTCTGGCTGGAGGCGGACCCACCTCGCTCTTTATTTTATCAGAGGACAACATCATTAGGAAGTACGTAGGAGGTGGATCCTGCCATCACACACCAAAAGTTCTCGCCGAAAAGTTCCAAGCATTAACAAAATTTCCTCTTGCCCCGTCCACCCCCTCTTCCCCCTCTCTCCCACTGTGTAGATACACACGGTTCATCATTGAATGGCCTCCGTTCGAGTACGCTGTGCTGCTGACAATCATTGCCAATTGCGTGGTATTGGCTCTGGAGGAGCACTTACCTCATGGAGACAAGACGATACTTGCTCAGAAGCTGGAAAAAACGGAAGCATATTTTTTGGGCATCTTCTGCGTCGAAGCATCACTGAAGATCCTCGCCTTAGGGTTTGTTATGCACAAACACTCCTACCTCAGGAACATATGGAACATAATGGATTTTTTCGTCGTAGTTACGGGGTAAGTCGTAGGCCACAGTGTAAGGTCAAAGGTGAAGGCGACCCTTTTTTGTGCGGTGGGAGAGGAATATTTCACTCTATTTTACAGCGGAAACCTTTCGGACTTTTAAGCAGCCTACAGCATGGTTTCATTGTTTTTCGTTGTTTTGCTATTCTTCTGCAACATAAACACTTCTAACGGCATCGCGCCGTGAAGTTAACAATCTATACACCTGCAACTACAGCCCCAACCACTAACCGTACCCCTTTATTCATTCGCGCACAGTTCAATGACTATTTTCGCTGAGGCCAACGTTGACGTTGATTTGCGAATGCTTCGATCATTTCGTGTTTTGCGGCCGCTTAAGCTTGTTTCAAGGATTCCAAGTAAGCGAAGATGCCGGTGTCGGCAGCGTTCGTCACTGTCAATTAATGCTAGCAAAACCATAGCGTGTTTTTTTCTCCATAGTGGCCAGTTGCTAGTGCTAGACAAGTACGGTGTTTCGACCGATCGTTCTACTAACAGTTTGCGCGTGTGTTCGGTGGCGGTGGCTTCCCGTCGGCCGGCTTTGGTTGAATGGGAACTGCTGCCAGCAGTTAATTGCTACTAGTTGTTTTCTTTTCTTTTTCGTTCATACCTTACTGTTACACATCGATTTGTCGTTTCGTTACACGCTAGGAATAGTATCTAGGATGTAGAGGGGTTTGTCTTCTTCTTTAGTTACTTAACGGTCCACTCAACGCTAACGATTCGTCCACCGTGTTCCCAAACTTCGTGGCCTAAGTATGTCAAGACCCTGGGTGAGAGTGATATGCAAAATCCGTCGTAAACCGTAAGCCAGGACAAGGTTACTGGGGCCCAGCGGGACGCGGCAGGGTACCTGCTAGTGAAATTGACCTTAATAGGATCAACCCGACTTGTCACGAGGTCAAGTGTGGTATAAATGAGAAGAAAGCTTGACTGTTCTGATTCGGTTCTGTAGTTCGGAGTGGCGTAAAAATTTCCATACCATCGTCCATTGCCATCAGCATCAAGTCGTTGATGACCGCGTGAAGTGGGCAGCTCGAAGGTTGCATCGTAATGGATTAAATCTAGGCAGCAATTTATAATACGACGTTTCGCATAAATCTCCGACTGCTGACAGCTCAATTTGAGTCGCTTTATTTATGTCCTTCCTACGCCCCTAGTGCTAGTGCGAAGTAATTTTAGTTTTTTTTTACTAACAACGTCTAAACTGAACATTTTTTTTATCCTCGCAATTGCTCCTCTGTTTGCTAGATTCATCACATTGTTCCCCCAAAAGGGACCGGAAGTAGATCTGAGAACACTAAGGGCGATCCGTGTGTTAAGGCCCTTAAAATTAGTTTCTGGAATTCCTAGTGAGTAGTCAATCCTAGACGCCGACTGGCAAAACTAGCAGTAGTACATGTAGCGTATTTATTTATTTATTTCTACTTTTCGTAGTAATAATCAATAATAATAAGTAGTACAGTTATTATTATAAAATTTGATTACTATTTTTTTCTTAATCTTTTAAGGCTATAGTTGTTTATTTAATTTTTAAACTTTAATTAAAGTTGTTTTATAGTTTATGAAAAAAAGAATATTTTAGAACTTTAGAAGGTTGCAGTAAAAGTACTTGTGTTATTGTTTTCATAGTATCATTGTTGTACACTTGTTTAGCACCTGTAAATATACTGAAACGACGAACAAGCTGCTAAGAGCATTATTTCATGCAATAAACCTCAATTAAATCTAATAGTCTCCTAAATTTATGCAATTGTCATAAACAACGCCCGATTTTATGCAGCGTGCACAACTCATTTTACTTCGTAAGCAGCTTTTTTGTCGTTTCTAGTACTGCTTACACCTGTAGTTGAATGAAGCTGAAGTTAATTTATGATTGGATCATGACCCACTAACACACGCTCTCCGACCATCCCTTTCTTTTGTCACTCGTGCGGACTAACTTGCCAACTTTGTCCAGGTTTACAAGTAGTCTTAAAATCAATCATCAAAGCCATGGCGCCCTTGCTGCAGATAGGATTGTTGGTCTTGTTTGCAATTGTTATCTTTGCAATCATAGGCTTAGAGTTTTACTCCGGTGCGCTACACAGGAGCTGTTATAGCTTAGAGGATATCTGTAAGTACGCGCGCGATAGCGCAGTAATGGCGCGCAAAGCGTTTGCACCAGCTCCAGTAACCGCTTTTCGCACTCCACTCCGCACCGTTCCGTGCAGCTCAAATCGTGAAGGAGGGCGAATTCCCGACGCCTTGCAATGCAGATAACGACACGATAGCACCGACCGGTGCGTACGTCTGCAACAGCAGCGACAGCACGTGCATCGAGCAGTGGGAAGGGCCCAACTTCGGTATTACCAGCTTCGATAATATTGGGTTCGCCATGCTGACCGTCTTTCAGTGCATCACGATGGAGGGCTGGACGGCAATCCTGTACTGGGTAGGTTTAGCCACCGCTTGGGGAGGGCACTCTGCACCCTGCGTTCGACATACTTCATTCTTCATGCTTGTTTGCGCTGTACTTCCAGACCAACGATGCGCTCGGGTCAACGTTTAATTGGATCTACTTCGTGCCGCTCATCGTGCTGGGATCCTTTTTCATGCTTAATCTAGTTCTCGGTGTGCTCAGCGGGTAGGTATACGTGGTTTCACACTGGACCGGCCGGACCGGCCATCGATGATTTTTCGTCACACGTACCAAAAACAAAACTGATTTATTTTTTGGCCAAGGAGCAGCACTTAATGCTGTCTATTAACAGGCTGCCACTCATTGCGTTTCGTTCTTCAAAGATTTGTTTTTTTTTGTTTTCGTCCGGTATTAACTCACACAACAATTAACGTACCTCTTGTGTTTGTTTTGATATGTAATTTGTGCCCAAAAAACCAAACCAAATAAAAAATACTGTGTCCGTGTCTGTGCCACACACACACCTACATCCTTCCTTCACGTCCCGCCACGTCGCGCAGAGAGTTTTCCAACGAAAGGGGACGCGTTGAGCGACAGGCTCAATTTCACAAGTGTCGCTCCAGGCAAATGTTTGTCGAAGCAATGACATCCTATCTCGACTGGATTACTCAAGCAGGTTTTAAAATTGATTTGTTTTGCTCTCTTCCGAACCCTCCGTAACAGATTAAAAAAAAAAGCCCCCATTAAACCAGATCCGATCGGCTTCGCCTAGCACGCTCGAACGATCTGCTCCCATAGGCCCACCCCGTCCCACCCACACAACCTTTGTAATAAACTTCCCTTTTATGCTCTTGCTGCCGCAATGCTCGCCAGGCCACTCCCGGTTTTAGTTCCCTTTTTGAACAATTTTCTTTTCAGCTCAATCCCCCTCCTCTCCGACCTAGTTTTCCCCAACCCTGCCCTGCCCCGTACTATTCAGCCAGCTCTTACAGCGGCAAGCATTTACACGCAAAACAATTTATCTATTTCGTTCTGTAACCACTTCCGTTCTTTTGTGCGCCGAGCTTTCAGACAAAAAAAAATATCAGCAAACGCAAAGCAGCAAAGATAAGCATCCCGCGCGCTAGGCAAACGCGCAACGTACGGTCGAACTTTATGTTTTTTTTTCTGTTTTTCTTTTCCGTTTCGCTTGTTGTATGGCTCCCATTGATTTTGGTTTCAACCTACGATTCTCTTCAAAAACCATTTATCGCCCTATTTTCCCTTTCCTCCCCGTAGAGAGTTTGCGAAGGAGAGGGAAAAGGTAGAAAACCGCCAAGAGTTTCTGAAGCTACGTAGGCAACAGCAGCTAGAAAAAGAGCTAAACGGCTACGTCGAGTGGATTTGTAAAGCGGGTAGAGTATTGCTATTGTTTTGGCTTGTGCATGTGCAAACCCCTCCTTCCCTGCCTGTTCAAACCACCACATTCCGTTTTCGGCATCCCACACTGCACACGACACCTACCCCCGCCCTTCTGAATCCCTCCCTCCGGGAAGGCAGGCGCTCTGTATGGGGGCACAAAACACGCCCGAGGGCGGCGGAGCTATTGCCAACCCGGGGGGATTTCTGGATGCTCCAATGATCCCTATCTGCACGCTATCATCCGGCTATGGCAAATCTTGCACGAATTCCCGTACCATTTTGGCTCGCCACCCTTCATCCCTCAGCAAACCACAATCCTCACGTCCCCATACGCTGAGCGACTGCGGAGCGCGCCTACTAATTGGCTTACTAATTACTCTCGTCATTTTATTCTCCCGTTTCAACCGAAACCACCCATCGCAACTCTCGATACACACACACACACACACATACACACACACACACATGCGACAAACACACAACCACACGTACAACACGTACTGCCTGTGCTGTTGTGTGCTGCCCATCCCCATCGAACTGGACGGCTACCATCTGGAAATTGGAACCGGAACCGCGCCAACTCACACCTTCTACGCCTATACGGTGACATTTGCACGCACACACCCCCAAAACACACAAACGCACCCACAGAGGAAGTGATCCTGGCCGAGGAGCGCACTACCGAGGAGGAACGGTTGCACATTATGGAAGGTTCGTAGTACAGCATTTGTTGTAACCGTTGTGTCATGGCAGTAGGTGGTAGTGTATCGAACGGAAATGCAGATTTAATATCATCCTCCTGCTCTCTATGCACCGCACAACAATCCCCATCCGATACATGCTCTCTGTGTGAGTGTATGTGTGTGTATATATTGAATGCGCACCAATACCACCGGTGCCTCCCGTGCGGTAGGAAATTGGAACGCCATAAATTATGACATCGCGTTACATACTTGGTTCACCGCAGCGACACACATGGAACAATGCAAGGAATAAATAGAACAAACCCTATGCCCCCTTCCCAGGGTTTCCTTGCCCTGCAAACCGCACCACGGACCTCTCACCCTGTACACCCGACCCCTCGCTCTACGAACGTTCCCATCTTCTCTCTGTCTCAATCGGGGAAATTGGACACCTGCCACCGGGGACGACACGTGTGCCGTATGCTCGCTCGCACAAACAACATACACCAACCATTTCCCAGCATACTTCGCATGCGCCGGCCGCAGTGCTCCGAGCCGAGAACCAACACACCGCCACGGTGGGCGAGTGGTGTAAGGGCGAGACGGTTTACTTCCCACGAGTGCAACACCAACTCTCCGACACCAGCACGGCTACAGATGAACTACACCGCACGAAATGAACGCAGGCTGTCGGGTGAACACGCGCGAACCGACCGGAGGGTTCACGCTTATCACGTGAGCGTGTGCTCGTGGAACCCAGGTGACGGTTCCGGGCGCGCGTGTGTGCGTGTTGTTATTAAGTGCGCGGGAAAAACTCCCTGAGAGTGAGAGTATGACGCTTCGAAAGAGAGAGAGCGAGAGCATTTCACTTGGCATAGTTACATCAACTGTTGTTCTGCCCATGACGTCTGTTTATGTTTTCTCGCTGCCGTGCGATTCGGTCTTTATTCATACTTTTTTTGTGTGTACTCTTTTCATGCTGCACCGATAACAGCTCGCCGGCGTGCAGCGGCCAAGCGGAAAAAGTTGAAAAATCTCGGCAAATCCAAATCCACCGACACCGAGGAGGACGACCCGGACGAAGATTGTGGTGATGACGGTAAATTGAGCTTTTAATTTGTATCTCTTCTCGTTAGACCCAAACAAGTACCAAACACGACAAACACAACCTTAAAACTCTAAAAAAAATATATATCAACATCACACACTAGCCCCTGGCAGTTGAAGTCTTGTTAAGAACGACTTAGAAACGCATAACATGAGACTTGTGTCATACAGATTACATGATTTAAGGCGCGTTGTTCGAAGCGCCTTAAAGTATGCAATCGAGAAACAAGTTGTGGTGTTGTTTGTAACCCTATTCACAGTTTTCCTACGGCTTCTACTCCAACACACACATACACATTTACACAGATACGAAAAATACAAAACGTAAACAAACCTAGACACACATACACACATACTAACACACCCATAGCGACCGAGCTGCAAACGTGTTCTATCCGTGATCTATCTGTGATGGTGTTGCGTTTAAACGTTTTGAAGTGTTAATTTTTTGTTTAAATACTTTAAGTTGATACCTTACTTAACCTCTACTATGACAACAACAACAACAACTACTACTACTACTCATACCACCACTACTACTACTACTACTGCTACTACCACCACTAATACTTTCAATACTACTCTGTGTTTCTCTGTCTTTATGTTTGTGTTTGGGCATATCCGTTTGAACATTTCCCGTCCGTGTTTGTTCGTTTGTTGGGTTTTCTTCATCTGTCTATTTTCTATTTCATGTTGCATGCACTGTATCTTCCCATACATCGCCACCGCGATCTGTCCTCACAACGATGTGCATTAATTTTTTNTTGCCGGAATCGGAGCGGAACCGTGGGTGCGATCCGGCGAACCCATCTCTAGTTTGTAACCCTATTCACAGTTTTCCTACGGCTTCTACTCCAACACACACATACACATTTACACAGATACGAAATATACAAAACGTAAACAAACATAGAAACACATGCACACATACAAACACATCCACAGCGACCGAGCAGCAAACGTGTTCTATCCGTGATCTATCTGTGATGGTGTTGCGTTTAAACGATTTGAAGTGTTAATTTTTTGTTTAAATACTTTAAGTCGATACCTTACTAACCTCTACTACAACAACAACAACAACAACAACTACTACTACCACTACCACTACCGCTACTACTACCACCACTAATACTTCCACTACTACTCTGTATTTCTCTGTCTTTATGTTTGTGTTTGGCCATATCCGTTTGAACATTTCCCGTCCGTGTTTGTTCGTTTGTTGGGTTTTCTTCATCTGTCTATTTTCTATTTCATGTTGCATGCACTGTATCTTCCCATACATCGCCACCGCGATCTGTCCTCACAACGATGTGCATTAATTTTTGTTGAATGTCAAAAAAAAAACTTAAATGAAAAACAAAACATATTTTTGAACAAACAAACAAACCCAATCTCCGTGACGCGCGTGACAGTCTTTGTTCCGAAGCGCAAGAAAGGTAAAGGTACGGCATTAGTCAATTATATCTCTATTGTTTTTTTACACGATTAGCAAGCTTCTCTGTAGGCGCTAGAGGGTTGTATTTTGGGCTGTATCTTGTATTATTGAAGTAACTTCAAACGGCAATCAAGCCAGTACGGTAATGTTGGTGAAGGGCTTAAAAGGTTAAAATTTCACTCACTGAAAGGTGATCTGATAAGGAAGTTCGTAACGTAGGCTAATGTTTGTAGAAGTTACAATTAGGCTATGCAACAAAGCAGGTAAATTGAATGTAAACTAAAGTAGTAAAGTAAACAACATGCCCGAGAAAGCGTATTGCAACAGGTGCTTCTTTTATAAATAGTGTAATTAATTGAAACAACACGCTAGAGTTGTGAGCAACAAGCTTCAATCCATTCATTTTGTATAGATTGTGAACCATAACATTTCATTTGCATTCATACTGTTCCGATTTTATCACGCTAAAAGGTTAGCGAAAGTAGTGATTTGTAGACCTTATCTCTGCCGAGTAGTCGAGTAGAGCTGGCGGTGCATCTACAGCAATCTAATTGGACCCGGTTTCCCCTGTTCCTTTGCAGGTTACCTAAAAGCCAAAGTGAAAACGCAAGGAAAGTGTAAAGGCTTCTGGCGAGCGGAGAAGCGGTTCCGGTTCTGGATAAGACACACGGTCAAGACGCAATGGTTCTACTGGTTCGTCATAGTGCTGGTGTTCTTCAACACCGTCTGCGTTGCGGTTGAACACTACGGACAACCGAACTGGCTGACACAGTTTTTGTGTAAGTAGTCGCTACGAGACGCAGCTGAGCTGTTTTACTAATAACCTTTTTTTCGTTTTTTTTGTAGACTACGCGGAGTACGTGTTTCTCGGGCTGTTCATGATGGAGATGTGGATCAAGATGTACGCCCTGGGGCCTCGGATCTACTTTGAGTCATCGTTCAACCGGTTCGATTGTGTCGTTATTAGCGGTTCCATTTTTGAGGTCGTCTGGTCCGAGGTGAAGGGCGGATCGTTCGGGTTGTCCGTGCTGCGTGCGTTGCGATTGCTGAGGATATTTAAGGTAGCTATTGGTGAAGCATTCGTTGCAAGCAGTAGTTGAACCAACGTTACGCCATACGTCTCCTTGTAGGTCACAAAGTACTGGTCCTCGCTGCGCAATCTCGTCATCTCGCTGCTCAACTCGATGCGCTCCATCATTTCGCTGCTGTTCTTGCTCTTCCTGTTCATACTGATCTTCGCCCTGCTCGGCATGCAGCTGTTCGGCGGTCAGTTCAATCTGCCCGACGGCACCCCGCCGACCAACTTCAACACGTTCCCGATCGCACTGCTGACCGTGTTCCAGATCCTGACCGGCGAGGATTGGAACGAGGTCATGTACCAGGGCATCGAGTCGCAGGGAGGCCACAAGAAGGGCATGATCTACTCGCTGTACTTCATCATTCTGGTGCTGTTCGGTAACTACACGCTGCTGAACGTGTTCTTGGCTATCGCAGTCGACAATTTGGCCAACGCACAGGAGCTCACCGCCGCCGAGGAGNGCATCGAGTCGCAGGGAGGCCACAAGAAGGGCATGATCTACTCGCTGTACTTCATCATTCTGGTGCTGTTCGGTAACTACACGCTGCTGAACGTGTTCTTGGCTATCG
>VTWG01000660.1:0-16907 GCA_008817895.1 Anopheles fontenillei
TGAGTTGGAGTTTAGTTTGTTCGATCGCTTCCAAAGATCTTTGGAGTTCGGCGTTGTTCTCATTCATGGATGTTTTAACAACTTCAAGCTCCTGCATCAGCTGTTTCTTCTCAGCTTTAAGCTCCTCCGTCCGACGGTTCAGATCAGCAGTCTTAGCCATTTCCTGTTCGAGATTGTCAGCAAGTTGTGTTTTGGTATGTCCCAACGCTTCCAGCGATCGTTTCAATTCTGCATTGCTCTCATGCATGGATGTCTTGACCAACTCAAGCTCTTCCGTCAGTTGTTTCTTGACGACATCTAGCTCCGTATTCCTACTAGTTAGGTTCCGCGTCTTTGCCATTTCCCTTTCCAAATTGTCGGCAAGTTGAGCTTTGGTTTGTTCGTTTGCGTCCAACGATTGCAGTAGAGCCGCAATCTTCGCATCCGTTGAGGCCTTCGAAGTTACAAACTCTTCATTCAGCTGGATCTTCTGGGCCTCCAGCTCCTGATTACGACGAGTCAGATCCTCTACCAAAGCCCGTTCCATTTTCAAACTAGCTGCAAGTTGTGTTTTGTTCTGCTCGATCGCTTCTAATGATCGACGGAGCTCAGCGTTCTCCGCGCTCATCGAAGCCTTTATCTCTTCACGCTGCTTTACCAGCTGTTTCTTCTCGTTGTCTAGCTCCTCCATAATGGTCTGGTACTTTAGCAGCTGGTCTACGAGTTCCGCTTTAGCTTGTTCCAACGCGCGTCCTAATGATTCTTGCTGCTCGGCCACTTTCTTATCCATTAAAACCTTTGCATCTGCTAACTGCTGGTTCAGCTGCACCTTCCAAGCGTTCAGTTCGTTTGTCGTGGCCTTTTCCCTTTCCAGATGATCCTCGAGCTGCGCTTTGGCCTGCTCGCATGCTTCAAGTGTTTGGGCCAGCCGCTGTGACTCCGTTTGCATCCGCGCAAGTTCCTGCGCGTGTGCCTTACACTGCTCCTCCCATCGCTGTTCCAGCTCTTGTACCTTTCTGTTCAGGCACTCATTTTCGTGCTCCTTCTCCTTTAGCTTCACGTCCACAACCGTCGCCGCCAGCGTTTCCGCATCGTTGCACAGGCTATCGTTGCCCGGGGTCACATTTTTAAACGATCTGTCCAAAAACTCGAACGAACTTTCCAGCGGCTCGATCGGCTGCCCGTTGGTCAAGTGGTTTTCCCTGATGAAGCGCCGCAAATCGTTCACCGCTTCCGCTAGATTTTGATTGGCACCGTCCTTCGCGGCCAGCTCCTCCCTCAGCGCCTCGGCCGTCAGCTTCATCAGCTGATTGTCCTCCTCGAGCGTGGCGTACTGTTTCTTCATCGCCCGGTACCGCTCCATCTCCGTGCTGGCCGTCTCCTTCGCCCTGCTCAGCTCCTCCTCCAGCGCCTCGATGGAGCGGTTCTTCGATTCGAGCTGCTTCTGCAGCTGCTCGGTCGCCCGGCCCAGCGGATGCGCCAGATAGTCCACCGCGTCGCTCATGCACACGCACGCTTCCTTCAGCTCGAGCGCGCTGATTTTCGACAGATTGCGCCGCTTCTCCTCCTGCAGCTCCTGCACGCTCTGGAGCAGCTGCTCGATCTGCCTCTCCTGGCTGGTGTTTTCGGCACGGGCCGTTACGAGCAGCTCGGACAGATTCTTCACCTTCCACTCGAGCGCCACACTTTTGGGCGTCACCGGGGACGGTTTCTTCATCTCGCGCTTGCCGTTCGGCGTGCTGGTGATCATTTGTACCGCGCTTTGGCAGAGGGTAGCGCTGGACCCGGCGTCCGCCCGGCACGCGGGCGCCGATCGTGCTGCGTTCCCGAACGCTCGCTCCAGAAACGCACGATCGATGCGCATTTCCTTGCTGCCCTCCGACACGAACGAGTGGAGAAACGCTTTCATGCTGTACTGGAACGGTTCGTCGAACTCTTTGCCAATGTTTTGAAAGTACGGCACCGGGTGCTTGATGCAGGAGAAGTAAAGCATCAGCGAGAAGACGTACACGTACTCGCTCTCGGGAATCTCGCCGCCCGGGCCCAACCGCAGCTCGAAGCGCGGAAACTTGGCACGCATAAACTCCGCGACGGTCGCTTCCTGCAGCACGTACGCGCCCTTCAGCTTGCTGCGGAAGCTGTCGTAGCAGGCGGCTAGATCGATGTAATCCTGGCCGGGGTTCAGGCCGGAACGTTCCACCTTAAAACGAGGAGGGGGGTGGGGGGAAAGGGAAGGGAAAGAGCAAACAGCAACACAAGCGTAGGTTAGTGGCCGGGCTTCCTAAAATACATAAGAAGCAAAGAGAGTTTCCTCCCAAACGGATCAAATTTACCCATCGCAGCACCACCCCACGCCAGAAGCTTTCTTCCATTTTCGGCGACGGAACTTCGGCCATTGTTTGCACACACTCACACACACACACACGAAAATATCAAACTTGGTTAATACTACAACTATTGCTTCTCTGTAGAAAGCTACGAAACGCACGCCATCGGTAATCCGATGGAGAGATGGTTGAATTGCAAACCGACGAGATCGGCGTACGATGGCGTTTTTGATCGGCTGCGACTGGCAATGGCCGTTATCAAACAAATTTGAAGCATTCAAGCAAACGTCACCGTTTCGGTTGGCAGCTGCCGTGCACCTGTCAAACGGTCGTGTACGATGCTGGCATAAACAATTATTCTGTTCGCAAATAACTTGCCAAGCTGTCTAATTAATAATTACTCTTAACCCTTTCTCTAAATTTCGTACTTTATTGCGCCGATATAAACAGTTACCACTTCGGTTTATTTTGTTCCGCGTTATTTTATTTGCGGCAGAGTACAGTGTCGAACCCTAGCGAACAGTGCCGAACCGGGATCAGCTGTCATCTGTTCGCTGTCAAAAACAACACGGCCGCTATATGTCAATGCCGGTGTTGCTAAACATACCGGAACGCGTTTTTGCCCTCAAAGCTAGGGCACCGATTTTGTGACTGGAATCCGTTGTTTCCTTGCTTGCTCCTACTTTGCCGGCAACATCTAACTCCAAGGCGCCCTAACAATCGGTGCAGCGGCGAGAACGAGCGGCGTAAACATAAACTTCACCCTGAACCCTTTCCCAGAGGCTGGCCGCGTGGTAATGTTTAACTGTTGCTCCAGATCGCATGCTTGGTTTGATTGGTTTTAATACTCAAATTCTTTTGAATTTGTAGCACGTGTGTAATTTTATAGCTGCCTGCGCCACAGAAGAGCAGCGAAACGAACGAGAACCAATACTGCCAAATAAAAGCGGTACCTGTTTCGCAAGTACTACAGGTACGGGTTTTTGGACGAACATTATTCAACAAACTAGTGATGGGAAAAGTGAAGTTTTCCTCGGAATCGATTTCGGCTAGCTTCGACGTTTTCTTGATTCGATTCCGGATAGCAGGTTCGGAATTGGTTCCGCAATCGGCTCAGGAATTGGTTCCGGGATTGGCTTCTGAATCATAATCGGTTCCGGAATCGAAATCAGCTCTGGGATCGGAATTGGCTCCAAAATCGAAATCGGATTTGTTTTTGGTTCTCCATAGGAGTTCTATTAAGAATCCTAAACGTTTGGATTCTATTGATAGCCGCAAACATCAACATTGACTTGTAAACGATCCATTCTCATAGAGATTCCCGGACTGATTTCGTTTATGAAACTTCTTATTTCAATTCAAAAACTGAATCTCATTCCGGACCTAATTCTGATTCTGTTACCGCAACAAATGGTGATCCCCAGGTCGATTACGATTCCGCAGCCGATTCTGACCCGGGCAGTAACAGAAAGTCAGAATAATTCAAATAACGGGTCAAGGGGTACGACAAACTGTCTGAGGGTAGTGGCAGGAACAGGTAAAAGGACAGGGTATAAAGATTTGAACCGAGGAAGGGTATCGATTGGGTTTGAATGGGTTTAAACAACGGTAATTCGGGTTTGAAAATATTTTATTAAGTGCATCATTCTATTCTGTTCTTTCCCTTTATGGTATCGCCTATTGACGCTGGATGATAGGATGATGTGTAGGGCCACATTAGCAACGAAACAAGCTCTTTAACGACAAGAGAAAAAGGCCCACAGAATGGAAGAAAGTTTAACTAACACTGTTAGGGATGAACCCGCCATCCAGCAGGAAACGACGACGATGGAGACTGACTGTCCAAAAGATGAGCAGTGCCCGATAGTACCCGAGGCAGACAAGACCCCGACCGTGCCGGAAGTGGCGCAAAGTCAATCCGCACTCGAAGCCCCACCGGAAGCCGACCGAAGCGACGAGCCGGACAAACCGAACGACACCCTCTCCAAGCGGCAGCGCAAAAAGCTGCTCAAGCTAGAGAATTGGGAGCAGCGGAAAAAGGAAAAGCGCCTGAAGGAGAAGGAAAAGATGAAGGCGAAGCGGCTGGAAGCGATCCAGCAGGGGCTGCCGGTGCGCACCGGTCCGAGCCGGAAGGAGCTGAAGCGGCGAAAGGTGAGCTACGCCGAGGCGACGATCGAGGTCGCCGTCGACCTGAGCTTCGACCAGCTGATGATCGACAAGGATGTGGCCAAGTGCGTGAAGCAGCTGCTGCGCATGTACACGCTCAACCGGCGCTCGGTCCGCCCGGTGCCGCTGCATTTCGTCGGGATCGAGCCGGGCGGTGCGGTCGAGCGGCATCTCGCCCGCAACGATGGCTACCGGCACTGGGACGTGCGGTTCAGCAGCGAGCACTTTATGCAGCTGTTCAAGCCGTCCCGCGTCGTCTACCTGACCAGCGAGTCGGAGCACGTGCTCGAGCGGCTCGAGGAGGGGTGCGTGTACGTGATCGGCGGGCTGGTCGATCACAACCAGCACAAGGGCCACTGCTACCAGCTGGCGCAGCAGCACGGCATCCGGCACGCCCGGTTGCCGCTCGCCGAGCATCTGGTGATCAAGACGCGCACCATCCTCACGATCAACCAGGTGTTCGAGATACTGCTGAACGTGCACATGGGCAAGGAGTGGCAGCAGACGCTGCTGGAGGTGCTGCCGGCCCGCAAGGGCGTCACGCCGAAGACGGTGCCGGTGGCCACGGAGGATGGTGCGAAAGCGCCGGAGAGTGGCAATGCGGAGGACTGCCAGGCAACCGCCGAGCAGAGCGGTTGAACAGTTTTGTTGGTTGAATTGTACAGAATCAGTTTTTTTTCTTCTTCGCTTTTTTTATAGTCTTTATAAGTCTCGGTACAGTGTGAATCTGATGGAATGTTAAAATAGTTTAAATTCTTTCAACAGGATTACAAACAAACGTGTCCTTCTCTGACGTTGCAGTAATATGGCATTGTTGGTTTTACTCACTTACTAGTTTTACATTCGAAAGTAGTGTATTTTTAATAAGTTTATTTCAACAATAGAGAAGAAAAATGCGTTAAAGAAAGATAGTTGAGAGAAAATTCACCAACGAATGGTGCTGGCCCTGTAACAGTTGGTTTTTGGAGTGCACCATGCGGTAACAGCTCCTTCCCAGCAAATATAATTTTCCGATGCCATCGATACTTGTCTGTGGTAGTGCTATTTATGACCATTTACCTTAGATAACGAGCGTTGAGTTGAAATACTCGATACCGTAAGGCGTTAGAAATCATTTATCAACATAATATTTTCCATTTGTTTGCTACGAATAAAATAAATCAAGCCTATCTCAACCCTCTGTCATTGGTAATCGAAAAAAAAAACAATCATTTTACCAGGCAACCGAGCGACTTCAAAGGCTTATAACTTTTGAATGCTTAGTGCAATATCGATGCAATATTCCGATAACAATTAAATTAACTCATGCAGTTTCTGCAGCTGTGCATAGATCAGTTCGACTCAAAATCGTTGTTATGTTATAGCTTGCAAGTTATGCTGTTAGACTTGAATCATACAGTTCTAACAACCCTTACAGGCATTTTGCTGTGAAAATTTGTAATGATTTTTTTTTGTCATATGTTGTCACACAAAAAACCAAAAAAAAATTTACAATTAGTTACTTACTTACTTATTCGGCGCTACAACCTCTTTGCGATCTTGGCCTGCCTCAGGAGTAGTGGTGGGAGCTCGGAATCGGACCTACCCGTTTCCGAATCCGTGTTCGGAATCAATTTCGGAGCCGATTCCGATGCTGGAATAAATTCCGATTCCGAAGTCGATTCCGGAGCCGGTTCCGGAGTCGATTCCGGAGTCGATTCCGGAGTTGGTTCCGGAGCCGAATCCGGAGTTGAATCCGGATCCGATTCTGGATTCGACTCCGGAATCGATTTTGAGTTCAGTTCCATAATTGATTCCAGGATCGGAATCGGCTCCGGAATCAGAATCGTCTCCGGAGTCGAAATCGACCTGGGAATCGCATTTCGCTCCGATAACGGGATCAGGTTTGGCTCCAGAAATGGAGTTAGCTCCGGAATAAGAATTAGTTTTTGAATTGAAATAAGACGTCTGGAGAGCGAAATAAGTCCGGGAATCTCCATGCGAATAGATCATTTACTAGGAGCAACAAAACAAAGAAAATTTACGGAGGTGTTAGGGCTTCATGGCACACGTTGAGGAGGAGTGTTGAGAAAGCAACATGTGTGCAATGAACACATCATAGTAGTCTTTAGAAAATGTTTAATATCGTCAGTCTAGTTTAAAATACATTACATACAAGTTCATTGTTTAGTTTCTGCTCCTCTTTTTATTCTACTGTGTTATAACTCCGCTCAACATTTACAAGTAAATTTTGATTCTTTGCCGTTATCAACACGTAGCATCATTAGACCCCAACGGCTATTCCTATGAAGATGCCGAAACCGACTCCGTTTCGAAGCCAATTCTGATTTCGGAGTCAATTCCGATGTCGGAGCCAATTCCGGAGCTAAATCCGATTCCGGAGCCGATTCTGGACGTACTATCCAGAATCGATTCCAGAAAACTTCGGAGCTAGCCGGAATTCGACAAAATTTTCATTTTTCCCATCACTACTCAGGAGTGTCCGAAACCGCACACGCCTTATTCTTCCAATCCGTTATCCGTTAAGATCTACAATGACTAATGCTTGAAGTCATTTAAATTTAAAGAAAATTTTCAGAGCAAGAAAACTGTGGTTTACACAAATATTCAAACTTTCAAATCAATCGAATCGGGTTAGCCGGTTACCTGGAATATGATTAAAGGTTGCCGATAATGTCAAATTTTTAATGTCTGCAGACGACATCAAAATGTACTTTCCCGCACATGAATCAGCAAACCTTCAGGCGACATTAGAATCGTTCAATGTGTGGTGTAATCGTAATGCGTTAAGTCTTTGCGTTGAAGGCTGTGCTCTTGTGTCTTTTTCTCGTGCACGCATCTCTCCTATAAGGAACTATACTATCGCTGGACAAGTCTTCAATAATCCAAGGCACAAGGCAATACTCCTGGTGATTCTGGTGTAATACATGGCGACAAGCTTTGTTGCACGCAACACTACGACGGGATCATTAGACGGTCAAACAGAAGCATAGGTTTTATTTTTAAAATTACGAGAGACTTTGACCATCCTATGTGTATCGATCCTAGCGCACTACCGCCCTCCGAGGTACGTTGCTTACTTCTCGGGCTGGAGACTCACGCGATCAGGAGAAGAAATGCGCAAGCGCTGTTTATCGCTGGTGTGCTCCACGGCAACATTGATGCGCCGGCAATTCTCCAAAAATTGAATAGGCATACAACACGACAGCAGATACTTTCAAGGAGTCGCAATTTAGGTACGCAGCATACGGATCTTTCGAGCTCATAACGGCAATATCAGCCGCGTAATGAACAGCGTGTTCGAACCTTTCGACTTTCATGAGAATATCAATGTCTTAAGGGAGCGTCTGCGCTTTATCCAATAGCTAGTACATCAAATATGGCCGCAAGATTGCGCAATTTCTGTGTGTACGAATTTTACCAAGAGAGTTCAATCAACGTTCAGTGGACTTAGAATAGTATGTCTTCTTCTTCTTCTTGGCCTGCTCATGTACGAGCACGTCTAGTACACATGGCCAGGTCGCCAATCCGTTTCCAGGAATCTCGGTCCTGGGCTGCAGTCCTCCAATCACGGCTGCATCCGATCTTCGACAGGTTCGACTCCACCTGATCCAGCCAACGAGCTCGCTGTGCTCCTCTACGCCTCGTGCCGAACGGGTCGCTGACGAGCACCTTCCTGGTCGGGCATGAGTCCGACATCCTCATCACATGCCCCAGCCATCGTATCCTTCCGGCTTTGATGACCGTAAGGATATCAGCATCTCCAAATAGCTCAGTTAGCATCCTCCTTCTCCACACGCCCTGCTCGCACACCGCCAAAGATAGTCCTTAGCACCCGCCGTTCGAAAATGGTGGAGTGCATTGGCGTCCTCCGTTAGCATAGTCCAAGACTCGTACCCGTAGAGGACTACCGGACGAATCAGTGTGCGATATATGGCGCATTTCGTGTGATGCTGGAGTCTTCTGGATCACAGGAGTTTGTGGAGCCCGTAGTAAGCACGACTTCCCTGAACAATGCGCCTTTCGGATTTCGCTGCTTACGTTGTTGTCCGAAGTTACGATCGTACCAAGGTAGCAGAACTCCTCTACCACCTCGAGATCGTCGCCGTCAACTGATACTCTGCTTCCGAGTCGGGCTCTATCACGTACAGAGCCCCCGGCAAGCAGGTACTTTGTCTTCGTCGCATTGATCCTCAATCCAATCCTCTCGGCCTCGCGTTTCAGTCGGGTGTACGCTTCGCACGCCGCAGCAGTTGTACGTCCGATGATGTCGATGTCATCGGCAAAGCCAAGGAATTGGTGAAATCGGGTGAAAATCGTGCCCGTTTTTAAATGTTGAATGTTGAATTTTAATTAGTAGTTTATTTTTACTGTAATCATCACACATGAGCAAGTAGGGCGCGGGCGCAGCCGGTCGAGGCACCCTTACAAGAAGAGATTATGGGATAAAGTTAGTAAAGTAATTGTGTGTGTGTATTGCACATGAACAGGCCGAGAGGCTTCGAGAGAGAGAGAGAGCGAGAGAGGAGCAGGGATAATCACATTAGTGTCCGGAAGATGGCAGACGTGCCTTTATCGGTGCCAATTCGCATCCTTGCCGTGCTTCTTCCCTAAACTGGCCCGACAATTTTCACTAGCTTTTCGATTGCATGTTCTCTCTCTCCCTCTCTCTCTCTCTCTTTATTTTTTTCTTTCTCTATTCTTTCTCTCGCCTTCTTCTCGCCCAGTGACGTTTTCTTACGCTAAGGTAGCTAAAGACGCTTATCTTACTAAAGCTAAGGAAGAGGGATGGCTGGAGTTGTGGATAAACACACTACCCGCTAAGCAGAGGAGTTTGTGTCCGTGTCCGTGTGTGTGTGTGTGGCGCTTTCGCGCTCCATACTCTTTGGCAATCGTTTGCACCTCACCGACCTGTGGTGGGTCACATTTCAAAGACTAGATAATTGAATGATCATAATAGTATAGTTAATGAGGGCCAGGTTTACCAGGTGGTTTACCGAGTTAGTCGTACCGGGGCTGGGAAGCATATTGCTGCGAGATTAGAAACGGCCGCGTGGTAAAAGCCTTTAAGGAGGGAAATTTTGTTTACAACCGGTCCGAAATCTCATTCGAGAAGGGGGGCTTTGTGCTGTTCGATTTGTGCGCGCGTTTTGAATTTTGGCGAATTTAAATTACTTCTAGCTCTTCGAGAGAGAGAGACAGAGAGGCAAAAAAATGGGCCACCTTTTGAGCTTTCCGTCCCCTTTAACAGCATCAACCTGTAGCCCTGTGGCCGTGTTAAGCAGTTTCTTTAAGGTTTTTTTCTTCTTCTTCTAACCGCTACTCTAGTGAAGTTATGGCTTAAACATTTATAATGAGAAGGTGGTGGTTTTGGGTGGGGGAAGAGGGGCAGGCTCGTCCTTCTGCGCTTCAGTTCAATGCCGTCTCGGCACCGCCGCCTGTCCCATCGGTACCCTTCCAGGAGGAGACGGGTATGTGCGGTGCCGGCAGACAGTTGCGCAGCATCTGCAGCAGCTGTATGGTGTCGAACAGTGCTGCAAAAAGGAAAAAGAGAGAGAGAGAGACAAGACAAGCGTTAGCTGCCGTTTCGGTTCGATTGCGTGCTACTCGTATTACTTTTCTGCAAGCTTTCCGACTGCTTGCCGTACGGTTTGCACATGCTCGGCCGGATGAACGTCTTCATCTTGGCGATGTTGCGCATCAGCTCGCTGAACGCGCGTATGATCTTGTCCTGGCTGATGGCGGCACCGTCGCCGGCGCCCCGGTCCTGGTTCCAGGCGCCGCTGTGCAGCGCGAGCAGCTCGCTGCTGGCCGCCGACACGCACTCGTGCGGATCGACGGCACCGCGCATGTAGTCGGACAGCTTGTGCCCGGTGTCCATATTGACCGTCTGCAGCGGTGGCTGGCTCAGGTGAGCTTGCATGGCCAGCTGCTGCTGCTGCTGCTGCTGCTGTTGCTGTTGCTGTTGCTGCTGCTGCTGCGGTTGGCTCATCATCGGCGGCATCAGTGGTCCCACCATGGTTGGTGGTGGTGCGTGTTGCTGCTGCTGCTGCTGCTGCTGGGAGGATACCACCGATGGTGGTAGTTGCGACGGTGGCTGTTGTGCTTGTTGCTGCTGCTGCGAGGGATGATGTAGATGGTGATGCGGCACCGCCGACGACTGTAGGGCCTGTGTTTGGTGCTGATGCAGCAGTGTCGCTGCCTGCTGTTGCTGCTGCTGCTTGCTCATAACGGGCGCACCGTGCACGCCCGTGCCGACCACGTGCGACGGAGCCACGTGGCCCGCCTCGTAATGCTTCTGTTTGTCCTGGAGATGCTGCAGCATCCGCTGCTTGTCGAACGCGGACAGATTGCTGAACCCGTCGAACGGTGGTGGAGCTTTCGGCTGTACGATGGCACGACTTTGCTGCTGCTGCTGCTGCTGCTGCTGAAACAGTGCGGCGCTCATGTGCGGCTGCTGGTGCTGGGGCGATGCGGTCGCCTTGGCGTGCTTCGCCGCCTGCCCGAGCAGCGCCTTGGCCGGATCGCGCTCGCCCACTCCCAGCTCGAACAGACCGGCACTCTGCTGGCCGAGCTGCTGCTGAAGATGCGTCAAATACTCCGCCGAGCTCAGGTGCCCGGGTGCTGGCGGCGGTGGCGGCGGCGCTAGCGTTGGCTGTGGTGCTACTCCACCACCTCCTCCTCCTCCTCCTCCTCCTGCTCCTCCTCCACCGCCCGCTCCGGCACCGCTCGAGCTGGCAGTGGCGCCGCTAGTGGCGCCGAACGCGCTCGGATCGATGTACGACCCGACGCCCAGCTGGCCCTTGTAGTAGCGGCAGGCCGGGCTCGGGCAGGACTGGACCACCTCGACGATGAACTCCTTCTCCATCCCGAAGCAGTCGCGCCCGATCGTGTACGAGTCCATCACGGCCCGGACCGTCGCCTCGATGCTCAGGTGCAGCCCGTGCGGCCCGGACATGTGCTTCAGCATGACCGCGTTCGCGAAGTGCTCGTACGGCAGCACGATCTTGCCGGACTCGCGCAGCACCAGCCGGCCCTGGTTGTCCAGCGCGACGCGGCTCGCCAGCGCCTGCAGGTAGGCCGCGCTGGGCAGCACCGGCGTGTCCTTCAGCTCGGCAAAGCACTGCAGCAGCTCGACCGACGGGTTCCAGCCCTTGTTCTGCAGGTAGAGCTGGAGCAGCATGTACAGCTTCTCCGTCACGTACCCGGCTCCCTGCTGGTCCGGAAGGTGTACACTGCCACCACCGCCGCCGCCACCAACACCACCCCCACCGGCACTGCCGCCCGGAGCTCCACCATTGACGATGCCAGCCCCAGGCAGTGGGGCGTGTGATTTTCCAATAGGAATTTTAAGCGCTTCAGAGAAATCCATTTGTGTGCGGGTTGCTAGTTGGCCAGTACAGTGCAGAGGCAAGCTGAAATGAATTGCAATTGGAATTACAGCCACACGCTACGAAGCAACATGAAAAAAAAAATACGCCCTTTTCCTGTGTTTAAATTACCTCAAACGACCAGCGACATGGTTGCCAAAAGCACGGTTGGGATTGTTTCGGAAGCCAGTGTAATCTTTCTGGCAGTGAAAACAACCGTTTTCCGTTTTATCCCACCATCGAGTCAGAGCTGAGAAAATGCAGGCGAGTGCCGTTTTTCCCCCTCTCGGTCGCTGAGTCGATGCTTTTCCTCGAAATTCCTGCACACGGAAAAAAGACCACCCAGCAGCAGCGCACCCGTGCCCACCTAAACAAACAGAAAATATTTTCCAAGCCCGGGAGCGCAAAGGGGACAGAACAAGCGACAGAGCGAGACAGCCGATTTTGACAACACGCAAGGCAAAGGTTTATACATACGCGGAGGTGAGTTCCCAGGTAGCGAAATTCATGTTGTGTCTTTTCCACAATGTTTCTGCAATAATGATTGCATTTCTTTCGATTTCTCTCCGCTGCTCGCTAGTAGCACAATCAGGATGCTAAATTTATACCAACAACAGTACACAGGTTCTTTTAAAAGACTAATTTATATGAAGGTCTGGGTTTTTTTTTATTGAACATCGTTAATCCCAAGTGCCACAAATCCACTAAACGACCACTAAACGGCTTCTAAACGACTCAAGTTCTCTACCTAAACGGAATATAGAAAGACTTCGTTTAGCAGACGGCAAACGANGTTCGATACGGACGATAGCGAAGTGGAGGAGGACGCTGTAGTGTTGTAGTACCCGGCGGCACCACCATTCGGATGACCACCGCCGCCACCTACCCCACCACCACCACCACCGTGGTGATGCTGCAGCGTGGAGGAAGACGAAAAGGTTTGCGCCGAGGAGGAGGACGCCAACTGTGGCATGGCCCCCATCGCGCACTGTGGATGCGCTACGAGTGGTGGGGTTGGGCAGCCGCTGCTGCTACTTCCGCCTCCTCCTCCGCCGCCGCCAGCGTACTTGAGGTGGGCTAGCTGGTGTTGCTGCTGCTGTATCTGAGCCTGCAGCTCGCTAAGGCTCATGAGCGGGTCGAATATTTGCGACAGTCGTCTCGGTGGACTTTCACCGGCCATTGCACACGCGTTTGGTGGCTCGTGCCGGTTGCACCAGAACGCGCTAAGCGGCCCGTTGATTGCGCGGGACGTCGGGTTAACACCGTCGGCGAAGATGACGAAACCGGCGTGTGTCTTTTACGGGCATTATGCACTGTTTCGTATTACACACATTCAGATTTCTGTAAAAAAAAGAAGAGATATAAAGACAAATGTAAACAATCGTGCACTGCAGCCATAATTCACTTGAAAAATGACAATAAAAGATTTATAAACCAATCGGATTCGAAATTTGTTTTCAGTACCATAAAGGAAGACTATTTCATTAAAAACACACACAATGACTTTGTGACCAAATCGAATGGAGCACAAACGCATGTAGGACAACAGTATCATCTTTTTTGGGCAAACCATGCCTTGAGCGGACAGATCTAGCATGGAAAACGGGTGCTGAACCTTTGTGAATCTGAGACAACCACAGTGTAGCCACATTGCTGTTGATGCCGATTCCAAAGGCTTTTGTGAAGCATGAACGCAACTCCATTTTACCTTCAGGCAGTAGGTCGGCGTAAAAATCTAATCGGATTTTGAATATTTCAACGCACATGTCGTTCCCGTACGCAAACTCATTGGGAAACGCGAACGTTAGTTCTTGGGTAGTCAATTTTTGGACCGATACTGATAAGTCTATCGCAGGCTCCATAAAACACAATGAAATATTACACCAATGCCCGGAATTTTGGGGGATAAAGAATGTATTTCAAAAACAAATACCTCTCAAATCTATTAACTAACATAGACAACACATTTTTTCCTTATAAACTGTTCAATTCTCATCGCCTTATCTACTCAGTTCTACAACTGCCCATGTATAACTAGTTTTTTTTCTACCCTTGTTGCAAAAACGAACAGTACTGATGAACCAAACTGAGTGTTGATTTGAATAAAGGCGTCTGCAGCAACTTGTTTCTATCGATAATGTCGGCACATTTTCAATGCAATTCGCAGGATGTTTTGAAATTCGTATTATCAACCTGGCGGACAGAACAATCCAATGGAAAATGTTGGTTTGAAGCAGGGCTTTAGAATTTCAAACATTTTTCATACATTATTCACCACGCAACATTGGACGGTGCTGCGCGCTGGTCGCACGAAACGAACATTTATCTCACCAAACAGCTGTTTGCATAAAGTGTGGCAGGGTAGCTTAAAATATTCCAACAAACAATACATGTTTTGTTTGTACTTTTTTGTGTTGTGCAAAATAAAAAATAGTAAACTAAAATAGAATATCAAACCCACTCAACGTATGCCAATATCCTTTCCAATGCTCTCTTTCCCCCCACCGGAAAATTTCCTCGCTTTGACCGGTCGCCTTTGTGCGTGTACGGGGAGATCGAACACACATCCGATCCATTCCCATTATTTATCTGCGTAATAAAAATGTCCCACAACGAGACGGAATAGGACCGCAACGAGGAGGTAAGGGCCGGAACCCATTGCAACCGGTCTCACCAGTTACCCCCATCTGCCCGTAAAATCACAGTTGAACACCGCAAACAAAAATACACAAATTCGAACGCGTCATCACCCCCGGTGCGTTCGCTGTCACCGATTTTGTTCCAAACAACCGGAAAAAATCAACCGAAACCCCTTTCACTGTTCTGATGGCAGGGGGAGCGATGGTAAAGTCTGCAGCCACAACAGCAAACAGAGCAAATAAAAAAAACTGAAATGGCACGTCGCACGCATTCAACGGGCTCTATCACTTTTCAACAAAGAATTTTCTCACCCATCATAACGGCCCAACACTGGTGGAGCAGCAAGGGGGCTGGGATGGGAGAGTATCACTGCCTTCACTGCCTGCCGTGCTAGCCTTGTGGATGTGGTTGAAAATGTGACCAGTAAGTTACGCATTTTCTCACTCAACTTCCGGGGCTGAAAAGCGAGGGAAAGCGCACGACCGGCCCCATCGGATGCGCATTCGGGCGAAATGAAATCGAACAAAACGCGCGTCCATACAAAGCCAAGGTTCGATGGGAAATGAAGATGTGGGTCGGCGCGAGGGGGGAGGGGGTGCGAGATATTTGATTGGGTTTGAAAAGGATGATCGGCCGGGGATGATAGTGGCGGCACGTTGGAGGAAATTGGATTTTTCATAGATAACGTGCACACGGGACGACGGCACTCTTTTATGTGTGTCTACTGTAAGTGGTTGGTTGGTTGGATGGTGGGTTGGGTGAAGCAGAAGGAATTAAATAACCATGAGTGAAGCTGTTCATCATGCACTAAATAGACGATAGCATATGGCTCCCTGAACAATAGCAATGCTTGTTTGTACACATTGCCGTAAAATAGGATTGTAGTAGCAAATTGTTTGATAAGTTTGCGGCATTCAGTTGAGATTCATTCGAATTGGAAAAAAATGATTCCAACAAAAGGATGATACTATTTTTCCGATACTATGAGATAAAACACACATTGAATCGATTCTGTATGACAAGATGTCTAATAAGATCTGGAAGGCAGAAACCCTTCAAGCTCAAGAGCCTTTAACTTACACATGGCGCCATTTGAGACATGCTCCAATCACTTCACAGAAAACAGCAGTTTCTTCCACGACAATCATGCACAATTCGTGGCAGTACTCGATTGCAATTTGGTTCGAGCCATTTTCTTTCCCAACACCCCATTCCCCTCGCCAAACGCACGAGCCGACTTACATTAAGTAAATGGATGCAGCATGAGAGCACTAAATACCACAAAACCCCAACCAAACCACCGAGTGAGAAAGGATGAACGGGAGTCATTATTTTACCTCTTGCAAATTACTGCAGCACCACTCACCAAGCGTTCGTGCAGTGAAGTGTTACTGCAAATATACTGAGCCTCACCCAACTGCCTGCTTCCGTTGTGCTCCATTAGGAATTTGGTTTGCTTGGAACCGAAACTAGTCACTCAGCCCCTCTCCCGGAGTTGGTACAAAAGCCTCCCTCCTCCTCCTTTCCGTATGCCGTCCGCAGTTCCGAAAGCTCACTCTTGTGCGCCCAAATTACTGCAGAATTTTCACTACACTATATTTCCCTGCTTCATCTCCCTCTTGCTCCTCGCCGCACCATAACGTGCTCTCCCCGATACTGCCTAGAAGTGGTGCCAAATGGGTCAAATGAGTGTACATAACATTTAACTTATGGTAGAGCCCGGTGTGTATGTGTGTGTGTGTGTGGACGGGAGGCGTCGTGCCGGATGCTGAAGCCTTTATACTGGGTTTGGGATTTTCCAGATGCCCATAACTTGCAGTAACTCGCCTTTTCTCTCTCACACACACACATACAAACACCCATACCAAGCCCCAAGACATGCTAGAGATTGGTTCTAGTTTTATTGGATCGTTCGCCCGTTCGAATTGCCGGAGCCATAGCTACGAGTTGAGATTATCCAATCAACGCTTTTGCCCACCGTTTGCAACCTTCGGGGACAGCACACACACACACACGATGGCAAGGTGTTTGCTCCAAAGACATTGTGTCTCGCTGTCCCGAACCATTGGTTACGGTTAAATCCTACTGCATAATCGTTACCGCTTGGAAATAATTATCGACCGTGCTACGCACTACGTGAAAGGACCTTACTGTGCTAGGTAGCAATAGGGGAAGCACACAAAAACCGTCAATAATTACTGCGTTACGCCATTCGGTTCAGGAAGGTTCCAGTGTTTGTTGCCCGGTACGGGCACACACTTGCTGCTCCGACACGTACCGCATGCGTAGGTAAGCGAAACGGACAATTTCGTGCTTAGGGCGTGATTGGCATTCGAATAAAAAAGCAACTGCTCTGGTTTGTCCTCAAACTGTAAAGGCTAGCTGCCCGAAAGCGGCAACGTTCGAGAAGACCGAGTACAAGCCC